>JARJDW010019792.1:0-11018 GCA_030264715.1 Adinopsis sp. GC000173 | reverse complement strand
TACAAGTCACTTTTCATCTACATTATATTCTATGTTGTTACCATATCGCCGAAGCCGATGGTCGTTAGCGTTATGAAGCAGTAGTAGACGGAGTCGAAGTAGCTCCAGCCCTCGTAGCGTGAGAAGGCGGCGGCGCCGCCGGCGATCGTTAGCGAACTGAGCGTCGACACCACACAGATCAGATCTAATTCGGATGCCGTCGTTTTGCGGCAATGTAGGGAAGACTTTACGGATCGTATGATAACGCTGAAAGAAATGGACAAAAATGCATTTTATTAACTAACTCGCTTCGCTCTCAATGCGATATATAGCGTCGTCATGCTTTTATATCGCTTCATTTAACCAAACAAAAAAAACACACGCACAAATTGGTTTGCTTGCAGCACTTGACAGCTTATCTTAATTCTTCTCTTGATGAAATTGCCAATCTATTGAAACTCTCGTCTATTTGCAGTTGTTTTACGCATTTTTTTAAATTGGTTTCTTATTGACTCTTTGGAAATTTAGCAAACAATATTAATACAGTAAAAGCTGTGTATTATGTTGGACGCTTTAGTTTCTTGAAAATTTATCCAATTTAAACAGTTTTCCACCTTATTTAGGGTTGAAAATACAAAGGAGAAACAATTTATGTATGTCTATTATTCTTATACACAAATCGAAAGCTTTTTTCACTCCTAATCCACGATTTGTTGTACTACACGAGACTTTGTCATAAATGAATAATAAAAACTATCTTACATTGCTCATACCATTGCACATAATATTTGTTTTTGTGGATTTGTCAATGCTTACACGTAATTTTGTCATCCAGGTTTTCCAGGTTGGTGTAATGTAAATAGATGGGTATTTCAATCGTCCAACTTATTAAGGTTTCCAACCTCACAGATTTTACTATACGTTTACTATTTTAATTAATTTAAATTATCAAACTTGTTTATAAATCAGCTTATCTTACAAAACTATGCAAAATGCGATGATGATGATGATGAATTCCATTTCCAATTCAATGCGAACTTAATCTAAATCCGGATGGTGGTAAAGTTATACCGTCGAAATATTATATAGAGAAGCGAAATATTATATCGGCGAAAAACTTTGTTTATTAAAACTAATTCAATTTCCCCGAGTAGATAATTTTGTGTTGTATACCTGCTCAGTCGATTAACGCGTTCGCCGATGCTCTGGAACATAACGAGACCCAACGGTATGCCGATCATCGCATAGCACATGGTGAACAGCTTGCCGGCGATCGTCGTCGGCGTCGAATGCCCATAGCCGATCGTCGTCAGCACCGTGGTCGCGTAGTAGAAGGCGCCGGCGAACTTCCATTGGCGGCCGGCGCGATGCGGTTCGCTTTTCAGCACCACCGTCTCCATTACTTTAAAATCTTCATCACTTATACCGTACTTTCTGCGCACGATTGATTCGATTTCTGCAAAACGAAAATTGCGAGCGGTAAAAACAATTCTTGGAATCATTACGTTTGAATCTTTGCCGTTTGTTTGTTTTTTCAGTGCGACCTAAAGCGGAGCACTTCTAGGAAAATCGCTTTGAGAATGATCAGTCATCTTTGAAAAGCGTCTTGACTTTATACGAAAAAGGATGTTTTTATATATAGATTGCAAAAATATGTTTTCAGCGAGAAAATGAATTGCTCTATCAAAAAAATTGTGTAAGGCTACGCACACAATGGGGCAATTAAACGTCGCGACTTGCATCGAACTCTAAATTGGTCTATAAAAGCACTTTATGAATTTATATAGCGACTTAAATGTGTCAACTTTGTAACTACATTTGCTTTTCTAAGTACTTGCATCCCGGTAGAAAATTACAACCTTAGAAAATTCACATTTTGTTGAGAATTAAAAAAATTGGGTGAATTTTAGAAAAAGAATTTTGCTTGCAACAGTTTTTACCAACAAAAAGAATAATAGAAAGAAAACTTTTAATAAGATTGCTAAAAAATATGAAAAATAGAAAGATACTTCTAGAATTTCATTAAGAAGTTTTTTCCAGAGGCAAAAAGAATGTTCAAAAATATGAAAATGAACACAAGTATTAGGTTATAATTGGATGAGTATGTGAAACGTACGTTGTAGGATTTCCTTTCGTTGCTTCTCGGTTTTCGATTCCAATGCGTCGAAGACGGCGGCGCCGATTAAAAGATAGGTGAATGTGCACACGATGAGTGATAGCGTGCGTACGTTTTGCTTCTTCATTCTTTAGCGCGCGTCATGCTGCATCGTTGGGGGGGCGGAGAGGCCGCGCGCGCGAAGGGGGCGAACACGCACGGGGGGCGCGCCCTCTCGCACCTTCTCACACTCGCTCGCCGCCGCCGCCTGCCCTCTGCCGCTTGCTGCTAGCTGCCCCCCGCACTACTCAAACGCTGCACACACGAACAACGAACGAGGCTCCACTGCCACATCACCACCTTGTCGGCACTTCCACCCCCTGTGAAAAATACAAACAAAATACAGAATTGATTAATAATATTTTTACTTTTTTGTTTATTTCTTTTTTTAGCAGCACTCTCATTTTGCTAATTTCACTCTTACGCATATTGCGTGCGCTTAATCATACTAATGCATGCGTGTACTAATTAATTGCTGTTTGTGTTGTTTTCAGCTTGGACAAACATAAATGGCACGATTTTTATGATTTTACAAACGTACTATTGTATGTATGTATGTACTTACAACCATCATCACTATTCTGCGAAACATTCTAGGAAACAATTTAGATTTTCTTTCATCTTTTAAGTCATTATTTTGTACTATACATTATTTATCGCTTTTTATACTACTCACGAAAATATAATACTAAGATTTTGAGAAATGGTACAAAATGGTTTGTTATTTTTCGAAAATTTTAAGAATTTATAACATTTACACCAAGTACTTAAGTATATTATGTTATTTATGGATTTTTCGTCATATTTGGTTTTCTTTCAACATAGAAAATTCGATAAATCCACAGTATAGAAAATAATAGATAAGGATTTTGAATAATAATCGAACCAGATACTTATTGTATTCATTGATTTTGTAAGAAAGGTGGCTTTCTTGTGCCAACAAACATGGAAATGGCAAAAAATATATGCTAGAAAATTTCTTTCCATACGAAACAATAGTAGATGACGTGCTATTTGCACAGGGTACATATATACGTATTATTTTATACCATATTATCTATTCTTTTCACTGGTATTTCAAAATGATCAAATGGATTTCCGATTTTATGTATTATTGAAATTAATATGACTTTTCTGAAATAAAATTGATTCCTTCTAAATTCTTACAATAATATAACCTCACAAGTACAGTACATGTTTTCTAAAATAAAATGATTACCATAACGCCACCATAAATGTTTCTTTAAAATGTAAAATCGGTAAAAACACAATTTTTTGCCTTTCTTCGATAAAATTTTAGTATAACTGTTTTGTTTTTGTGAATTTGGGGTAAATATATATGATAAATTTGTACAATGCTCCTCGTTTCGATAACTCAAATCAAATTACTTAATTTGTAAACTATTTCACCTTAACAATTGTTTCAAACTTTACGATCAACAATTACTCACAGCAATCCGAGGCACAACAACAATATCAAATGAATATGATTCAAAAACGGAGTAACAAGAAACGAAATACGCATTCCTCATAATAAAAACAGATAATTCGCACGTGTGCCGCCGCATATTTGTTTTCACATTTGCTAATTACTCATTTATTTTTTATATTTAGATAATGCGTCCACATCGTCTAGCACAAGCGCATAGATGTATCGTACATATGTATATGTGTGTATATGCAACGCGCAAATACGACAAGATTTATGGTATGCAACCATGCATGCCCGGTTAGAATTAACCTAATTCTCACTCGCATCTCGCATTCAATTTGCACATACCACATATACACATACACAGCGTCGCAGCATCATCATTTGCGCGGCAAATTTGAAATTTGCACGTAATTGAAACGATGCTAATCGACGTTAATTATTCCGGTGTGTGCGTACGCGTAGTTTATTAATTAATATGCGAAGGGAACGCTACTGCTGCTCATCACTCGCTCATTAAAAATTTTTTTCCTGCCGCTCTCAAATAATTAAAAACATTTTTTTAGCGAAAAATTTTTTATCTAATCATCAGCATCATCGAAATCAATTACGCACACACAAACACATCGAGGAAAATTAATAGTGTTGCGTGCTTGCTAAAAATAAAACAACGCGAAAAAATACACATACACACAAAGAACGGCAACAAACAAACACAGTGGCGCACGGAGACAATGGCATAGACATATAATCAAAAATATTCCATAATTACATGCAATGATGGCAAATCGATGCCATTTTTTTACCACACACGAAAATGATTGCTGCTTACCGCTGATGAAAATCGGCGAGAGGAAGTCATCCAGCAATAATGATGGGCATCAGCGGGACATGACGGCATGCACGCATCGACGACGATGACACCACCACACATACGCAACGTAAAAATCTCGCACACACACACGCACACACAATATGCAACAAACACCGAAACACGACACGATTAATTATCCTATCTAGTAGTAGACGACGACCGCAGGCCGCATACACACACACTTACATTCACACTCACACACGCAGAAACAGAGAAAATTTAACGCCGCATCGCCGATGCGACGACGACGACACCGCACCACCACACGTTTACGATGCTGATTTACTTGTATAATTCCAATGATTTACTATTTTTATTAATTAAATTGTTGCGCGTTTTTTGTTTTATTTATATATTTTTTGGCACTGTTCTACTGCTGCTACTGCTTTTCTTCGTTCACGGAGTGTGTGGCAGCGGTGGTGGTGGCGGGCAGCCTCGGCGTCGAGAGAGAGCTTTTTCCGCTTTCTACACTACACGCGGTTGAAACGCGTATACCCCACAGAGCGCGCGCGATCGATAACGACGTCGCAGTGACGTCACACGGACGCCGATTTTCGTATATTCTCTCTCTATGTGTTTATATATATACATATATATAACGCACTACTGCAAAAGCGCAGGATTCGCGCATTTTTTGTGCGCCAACAAAATATATATGTATATAGATGATAGATGGCGAAACAATTTTGCCATGTTTCATTATTGTATGATTTTTTTGTTGTTTTTGATTTTAGATCAACAATGTAAAAATGTAAATATTGTTAACGAATGAAAGCAAGCAAGCAAATGTGATAACATTTGACTCATCGCATGGCGTATAAATACCGAGCGCTGCCAGTTGAATGTTTTCAGTGTGGCTGTCGCATCGTCGTCGCCAACAACCCGTAATACACAATAATAATATGATGTCTACATGGCTATGGTTTTGTTTGTTTGGTGTGCTGCTGGTGCATGAAGCATACGGCCAGTACGAGGCGGTATCTGACGAGTTCATCGAGGAGATCAATCGGCGGCAGGATGTGTGGGTGGCCGGCCGTAATTTCCATCCCGAAATCAGTGAGGACTATATTAAACGGCTGATGGGCGCATTACCCGACCCCAAACGGTTTGTTGTGCGTATGTCGCAGCCATAATTTGATAGTAATTTGTTGTTGTTTTGATTGTTGTGTTAGATTGCCCGAGATGGAGCACGACAATGAGACATCGCTGCCGGAATCGTTCGATTCGAGGGAAGAGTGGAGCCATTGTCCGACGATCAGCGAGATACGCGATCAAGGTTCATGCGGATCATGCTGGGTATACTAAATCTTATCATTTTACGCATTGCTAGTTTATTGGTTTATTGCAGACGAAACTAAATATGTTTAGTCGACTTTAGTAGACAACGATATCTACACCAATACTAATATTATCTATATCTTCTAAGGTTTCTTTAAACTATTTTCGAACACAATAAAATTGTGTTTGATATTAAAAATATTTTTAAATCTTATCATTTTACGAATTGGTAGTCTGTTGCTTTGAAGAATAATATGCTAAATATGTTAAGTCGATAATGTACGCAACCATATCTACATCAAAATTAATATTGACTACATTTTCTAAGGTTTTTTTTAATTATTACTGATTCGAACAAAAAATAACTGTCTAACAAAGAATTTAGGAATGTATAAATTAAAAACCTTTACAATTGTTTTAATTTTACGAATTGTTAGATTATTCTTTTGAAGAATATGTTAAATATGTTTAGCTGATGATGATATCTACATCAAAATTTAATATTGAATACATTTTCTAAGGTTTCTTTAAATTAAAACTGATTCGAACAAAAAAATGGTATATAATCAATCATATTTAAAAAAATGTTGTAAATTTTTAACAATTTAACGCATTGCTAGTTGATTGCCTTGAAGACGAAACTAAATACGTTTAATCAACTATGTAGGCAACCATATCTACACCAATACTAATATTCTTTATATTTTGTAAGGATTCTTTAAATTATTTCTAATTGGAACAAAACAAATTGCATGCGACACAAAATATGATCAATATTTTTAGTATCGGAGCTAAATTTAAAAATCTGCAAATTAAAAATATTTTTATGCTAAATTTTACGTTTGATCGACATCAAAGCAAAACGTTCTCGTCGACTCAAATTACATAGAGTTTTTACGGTTTCTTTAAATTATTTATTACTCATACACAAATTGCCAATAATCATGGTGGGCAAGAAATATAGCAAAATTTTTATATTAAAATCATGTTTATTATAAATTTTATGTTTTGTAATCTTCTATTACGTACGCATTGCATTAATCATAAGTAAGCAATTTTAAATTATTTATTATTGCAATGAATAATGGTAATAGAAATTGTAGAAATTCCATATTGTATGGACTATTTTATTTTATCATTTTTAATGTTTCACAAAATTTTAACATCGATTAGTACATGCATATTTTGGTTTTTAACTCATCACCAGAACCAATTTTGTGAACTAAATCAAGGGTCGTCTTTAAATTCTTTATTTTATTCGTTAAATTTAGATGAAACAGCGACATAATTTCTTCATAATATTTGAAGCAAAGTATTGAATACATGGCAATTTTTAAGATTTACGAAACTATTAAATTAGTTACTGGTCATGTTTGTATTAATTTCGAATATAAAACGCAACTAAATTTCAGAGGCATTTTATTATTGAAGAAAAAATGCGTCTTATTGTTTTGTAAAATACGATATTTTTGTTGATAAAAACGCGGTAATCTTTTTATTTCATATTAAATTGAAAAACTCAATAAATAAAGGTGTTGCTTTGTTAAATATTTGATAGATACTATAAGCATACACCGCATATAATTTTGATTAATATTGCATATAATTTGTAAGAGTTTTTAAAATTAAATTATGTAATATTTAAACAAAAAATTGTAATAATAATTGTAGTGTTCACAAGTAACAGCAATGTTTTTTATGTAGTAAAATTGAAAAACATTGTCGATAACAATTTATATACTACAAACAAAAACATTGAATTCAATATTGCGTAAATTTGTAAGATTTCTTTAAATTATTTATTATTGGAACGCAAATAATAATTGCAAAATGATCGATAACACTATTTACTAGTTAAATTGAAAATCGGAGTAAAATTAAAATTTTCATTGGAAATTGCACTGCTAATAATTGTTTATTTAATTAATCTAAATGGAAAAATGGTGTAGATTAACATCATCATTGTATCGCACTCGATATCCGGATAGATAGCGTCGAGCATAATATTCTATATATATAAATGATGAAGGTGTTAATAATCTATTTATAGTTTGTGCAATACTTTATTCATCGATTTTATTTGACAAAATTTGCTATTTTTAGCACCGAATTGGATCGTTCATTAATAAATCATCCATGAAGTGGCTATAAATAGATAATAGGCGAATGGAATTGTTAGCTTGTTCTTCTTTTACAATAGTTGTGTTTTTCTTTTGAGGAATAATTAATGAATTCAAAACACTTGGTGCTGATTCACTATAGATTTTATGCGCATTTCGGCTATACAACCAACATCGGGACTAATCTATAAACAACAAAAACCAAGACATGTTCGGAGAAAAGAAAAGAAGTAAACTAAATAGGTAATACATGAAAGACCTTATACCAAGAATTATTTGCAGGTAGATACAAATATAACAATTTTGAATGCATTAGGTTTAGCTGGTCATTCATTATGGGTAATTTTTGTTTCTTGGCTTTTTGAATCTCAAAGGACTAATAAACTCAATCTTTTTCCTTTTCTACAAAAATACAATTTTTTTTTATTAAATGATGTTTAGCTAGGTGTGATTTGGTGGGTTGTTTCAATTTGAAAGTCGTTAAATGTTCCTGAAATCTGATTTGAAAAGTGCGATCTGCTTGCTCTCCATATAGACTGCATTACATTCATTGCAGCCGACTTTGTAAATACCGCAGTTATTCAGTTATCAGTCATAAAGTCTATAGGGAATCAAAACCAAATGTTATAATTATAATTACTATTCCTCAAAATTATAATAATGCTTCAGAACCAAGAGATAGCAACAAATATTTTAAACAATATTTTTCTTTTTTTTTATTGTAGGCGTTTGGAGCGGTTGAAGCGATGTCGGATCGTGTATGCATTGCGTCCGGCGGCAAGGTGAATTTTCATTTCTCCGCCGATGATTTGTTATCGTGCTGCTGGACGTGCGGCATGGGCTGTAACGGCGGCTTTCCCGGCGCTGCATGGAACCACTGGGTGCGCCGTGGTATCGTCTCCGGTGGCCAATATCACTCAAATCAGGTTGATTTATCTTAATTTTCATTCCGATTTTTTATCCTTTTAACTTAATTTATTTTATTGTGCAGGGCTGTCGTCCGTATGAGATAGCGCCGTGCGAGCATCACATCAACGGTACGCGGCCAAATTGCACCGGTGAAGGTAGAACGCCACGTTGTCTGAACGCTTGCGAAAAATCGTACCGTGTGGCGTACAAGCAGGATAAACATTACGGCGCCAAAGCGTACTCGGTACGCAGTGATCCGCGTCAAATTCAGATTGAAATTATGAAGAACGGTCCGGTTGAGGGTGCATTCAGCGTCTACGAGGACTTTATCAACTATAAGAGCGGCGTGTATCAGCACGTGCACGGCTCAATGCTCGGCGGACATGCAATTCGTATTCTCGGCTGGGGCGTTGAGAACGGCACCGACTACTGGCTGGCGGCGAACTCGTGGAATTCGGACTGGGGCGATCAGGGTTTCTTTAAGATATTGCGCGGCGAGGACGAATGCGGTATCGAGTCGTCGATCAACGCCGGCTTGCCAAAGGCGAAGATTGTATAAACTTAATTAATAATTGACGCATATCATTTTTATAATTGAATAAATCTATTGTTTTTTTATAGCATCTAGTTAAACTTCCACTTGCATCCTATTATGGTCAAACACAATATAGAGGACGTTCATTTATTGTAAGCGAAGAGATGCAAGCAGACCAACACTATGAACCAAGAATGATATTCTGAGCGACTAGGCAACTTTATTTGCAACTTAATAATTGAGCTACTTCATCACAGATGGCGCTTGCATCAACATTTCCCATAAAATGATATTAAATTATGTTTTTACATATAAATTATATTAAATTTTTGTAAACTTTGTCACATTTTATAAGAAATACATTGTTAACAAATTAATTACTTACTTGTCATGTCACTAATTTAATTTTTAATGGGTATACAGAACGATTTTTATATTTTTTAACTTTCCATGTTTAAACTGTTTCAAAAATATATTTTTCTATCACTTGATAAACAAATACAATTGTTGAATTAAATCTTGAGATTGATTTACTTTACTTGCGTAGAGATGTCGCCGTAATCGGCAAAACTTGTAATAATCTGAGCAGACATTCCACAGTACAAAATATCATCTGTCTATACGATATATAATAATAAAGGAAAGAAAGATATTTAACTTTCTGGCTATAAATATAAGAAGCTTAACCCAATTCGAATAATTTATGAATTAATCTTTTCGATTTAATCATGCGCAATTAAAATTAATTCGGCGAGCAAGTCAATTAATTAGCGTTCGCTGCGCGCACTAAACGCATTTTCACATTATCCAATATTAAATTTCAATACTGGTTTGAGTATTTTTTTCTCCTCTTCATTCCTCATTCGTTTTCTTTCTTTTTTATATTCGTGAAATCAAAGGCGTGGTTTCAACCAGATCTGGAAATAAAGCACAAATGAAGAAACAGGTGTCCAGGTGTTTTGCCCCTTTTTAACTGATTTGTTGGCCTGTCACATCAGATCATTGAATCATGATATCTCTATTAACCATCCTCATTATTTTTCACTCACGCACGCACAAAAAACACACACACGTATCTCATCGGCCGCCGCACAATTATTAACAACACAACGAAATCGGTGCGGCGGCGCCTTTTTCGGACCACGGTCGAACCCAAAAACCATTTCGCTCGCTCGCTCGCTCGCTCAATCATCGTATCGTTTTCCAGAATGCGATGAAGTCATTTCGCTTATTTGTCTTGCGGTGTGCGAAACTATATAATTTTGTGTGAGCCGCATCGCCAAAAATTAATGGTATCAGGTATAATATAGTAGGCGGCGAGACAAAATCATTTTGCCGGTTTGCGCTTCCTTTTCTCAAATACTTCTTGGGAATGTGGTATAGCGCTTCCTTCTCATCACCATTTATGTTGGAAGTACTTACATCAGATCCAGGGCCTAATTTAGACCTTCGCGGGCGCAAGGCAGAATTGTATTTACGGGCTCCTTTCCAAATTTTGTAAATATAGGTAAATAATAATAATAATTATAATAATAATGAATATAACTTAAATAATAACGAATAGAAGAGAATTCCTCAATGTTACTGCAGGAAATATTGTGAATTGATATCACTGAATATCGACAATTATACTTGATTTAACAATTTATTCTTTACCGCACGTTAGCACTACGGAGTATAGAGCTATACGAATATTTTTGACTTCTCATAATTTTGATAACATTTCCTATAATATT
>JARJDW010019784.1:0-160968 GCA_030264715.1 Adinopsis sp. GC000173 | reverse complement strand
TATTAATGTTGAGGTAAAAAAGTACTTTGAGAAATTATCTGCGCAATGAACTTATAAAGCTAGGTTAGGACGACAGCTAATGTATATAAGAAGAAGAAGATCATAACATTTAGGGATATACTAAAGATGTGAGTAAAAAGCACTTAAAACTGAAATCGGCAATTACTTAGTTGCCAACCCAATAGAACTATATAAATTATAAAAAAATGTTAACATTTTAGTACAAAATAGGTAAAGGCAAATTAATCTCTGATATAAATATTACTATAGAGATGGATTTTATCCTACTTTGCCCCCTTCATATATAAATAAATCAAGTTTGTAATAAATTTACATATGATTGTTTCAGGAGTATCTTGCCCCCTGCTCATATATGTATTTCCATTTTTCATTATTAAAATAATAATTACAGCATCACAAATTATATACAAAGGTACGTAATTATTTGTAGAACCCTCAATAGGTTGCAAAAATTATTTATTCTGGACTAATTCATTTTTGGAGCCTAATTTGATAGTACCTTTTTTTAAAATCATTAAATTTTACATTTTGGGGCTGGCCGCCTATACAATTTTCAAGTTTTTCAACAAAATTGAAATGAAATATAAATGTTTTTGGGGGACCACGTGTCGCCGCTTTATATTTCTAACAAAATCGTATTAAAATTTCAATAATAAATAATGATTCGTATTTGTAAATATGCATTAGCCGCTTTTACGTAATAAAATCGGTAAGAGCCTCCTCGCCATCGCTTTATTTATTAAATGAAAAATTGTGTAAATTCTTTATAGCGTCTATTTTTACGCAACGTTCTTTTTTTTGGAAAAGAAAAATATAATCAATTTAATGATTATTAATTTATGTTCCCTGGCGTAGCCTTTAAATATGGCAATCGATAACGCGCTGGCTTTTCATATAAAAGCAACAATTTCGCCGTGATGCTTTCGCAACGCACTAATTGAGCAATCCCTCAGTAAAAAAACAAATAAAAATGTCATATGCTTCGATAATACATATTACATTACATTTATATTAAAAAAAATACGCTTTTTTGCTAATACAAGTGCACCAGAACAATAACAAACATAATCAAACATTGGTAAACTTTATGGATTAACTCGGTTTTTGCAGCAACGTCAACAATTTTTGTTAGTTGTGAAATGAAATGTTACATAATATTTAAATTGATAATAGATATCGTCCGTATCAATGCGCTAAAACTTTTACATTTGATGTTTGTAAACAAGAAATATGTTAATTTATTTACTTATTTAATGTGTTTATAAAATAGTCTGATTATGGTGATGTACAACTGTGCGGGGAGAAAAGAGGCCGGCCAGAGATAAAAATTTACGATTGTCAGCTCTATTGCCGCAACTTTTATGGCTAATTTTTGAAAATTCTGAAAAAGTCAAATTGTGACGCAATTTTTTATTGGATTTGATTAGTAAACAAGAAATTTTTATGTTTTTCCTTAAAGAGGTTACACTTTATCGGAGAATGCTAGAAAATCTTCAATAAGGTTAAAAAACACAATAAAACAAACACTTGGTTGGGATCAGAAATTTACTAGCAGTTTATTGTGCTTTTCAATATTATTAGCATAAAATAAATAAAAATTGTTTTAGATGTTTTACGTGTTTCAATGCGTTTTTATACAGCGAGTGAAATTTTGTTTCTTTGAAAAACTTTTTTATAGAACAAAAAATATTTAGCTTTAAATTCGTACCATTCCAGTATTAAAAATTCTGAACAAGAATATTTCTTTACTTATTTCGATATGGCTTTTCATGCTTTTTCCTAAAGGGTATTGAATTTTATCGCAGAATGTTAGAAATCTTTAACAAAAGCCTAGCTTTTAAAGGGAATATAATATTTGTCATAATTTTTCTCAAATTTTTCTATATTCTTATTCAGTAATTTTAATGTTTATGTCTAAACTTTTTTATAGAACAAAAAATACTTAGCTTTAAATTCGTGCCATTCTGATAACAGTATTAAAAATTCTGAACAAAAATATTTCTTTACTTATTTCGATATGACTTTTCATGCTTTTTCCTAAAGGGCATTGAATTTTATTGCATCTTTAACAAAATCCTAGCTTTTAAAGGGAATAAAATATTTGTCATAATTTTTATCAAATTTTGCTAGAATCTTTTTAAATGTTAAACTGTATAAAAATGTTATGTTTTGTCTAAAGATGAGTTAAATTTTGTCAGAGAAAACAATAAATATCACAAGAAAATATTGCTTTTTTATTACATTTTCTTGAAATACCAAAATTTGAATGGTTGTGTCAAAAATGTAAGGTCTTCTAGCGCGACGCGCATTTTTTGGCCAGGACTGTATGTGTGCATTTGCAATTTAAATTCGATCAAATTATGTTTTAAAATTAATTCGAATTGTTGTGAAAAGTGGAATAACGAAACGGTGATTAACGATAATTTCAGAATTATAAAATTAAAATTTATAGATTATATGTAAATAGATTCGGAGAAACCAGCCACAATTAAATCGAATAAATCCGCAACGTGCTGAATAATTATCTAGACATGATTTCATTACGAACGAACGAAAAATATACACCGGGCGGGCGTGCATGTGGCAAGAAAATGCATTAACTAACTAAAAATCTAATTAAGTTTTAATATGCATTATTTTAAAATACGTAATCGAACGAACGTGATATACAACACGTAATCGAAAACGCGCCTATTACGATTGATGCATATTAAAAGTGAGCCGAATTTTACCAAGGCAAGAAAAAGCACACAGGCAGAGATCGTCCGATTAGTATCTTCGAATAAATATAATTAAAAGTTTGCCCGAATTTTAATGAAAGTTCAATTAAATATTGGTGAAACAAGTCATTCTTATTTGGTGCATTAAACCACAAAATCGAGTGAAAGTCCTTCGCGCACGGATTGGATTACGATTTTTTGGCTATTTCGTGTACTATTTCCTACGAAATTAATACGTTAAATACTTTTTTTCAATTAATATTAATCGTTTAGTTAAAAAAAAATTATGATTTGACGTACGTACTTACTACGCGAAGGGAAAGTGAAAATGTTACGATTCTATTTCACAAGACATTAATGTATTAAATATATTTTATATTAATTTACATTTAATTTTTATTAATTTAATGAAACTCATATTTTTAATTTTAATGACGCTGAATATAGATAATTTCTTTAAAATGTTTAATATCTAAAAAAATTAAGTCAAATATAATAATATCAAATAACGTTAAATTAAATTAAAAATAAATTTTACCTGGAAAAACACTTAACAATTTTATTAAGATATATTTAAAGTTTCTAGGAAATTAAAATGTATATAAATAAATGTAATTAAAAATTACTTTTGAATTAAAATTGAAAGCAAAAATGGAAAATATTGTACTAGATTTTAATTAAAAATTGTTTTTTTTTTAGTTTTGTTTGGACGTGGAGCGTAAAAAGTGTTACTATATATGATATATAAAATGACGAACAATGTAAAAGTTGATCGTACATTGCTGCACTTTATTTAATTTGCTTCCAGGTTTGGTCGGATATATTAATTCAAGCAATTAGTACATTTTTCAGGTTGTGTGTGTAAAGTTGACGTGTTGACGGGGCGACGACAGTGCGATGTGGATACAAAGCGATCACGTCTAGACTCGCTCAGCAACGACAAAAGACCGATCGCCGAAAATATACACGTATGTATGTATGTACGTATGTGTGTGGTGGGTACGCGATGGGGCTTCAATTAGAAAACAATTTCGTCGATAAGGCGCGCACCGTCGCCTGCACGTAACTGTAAATGAATTCATATGCGCGCATGCAATCATAGACTTATTATAAGTGACATGTTACAAATAAAGGCGACAGCTGCTTAGTTATATCTATATATATGTAGACTGCGCTCAAGTGCGTCTTCCAGCTTCTATGTTTATATACTAGTTGAATGGTCTGATGTCGAGACCATCAGGTGGGTCGCCTCAAACGGACTTGAGACTACCGCCCAGGGCCGTACTCGCCTCCATTCGCTTCATCATCTCATTTTATTCATCGCACTACTATTTGATAGGTATATATGTATTTGATTAAAAAAAAACAACAATGCAATGCGTGCATATTAATAATCAATTAAAGAACTAATTGCATCAAAGCGATTGCAATTGCATTTATTACCTATAAATAGATAGGGCTGGCTTTCTGCATTACACGATCTATTTCATTCATTAGCTTTGTTGATGCTGCTGTATTAAAGTTAGCGTCGATGTTATTTGTAATTAATTGATACTACGTTCCGGTTGCATGCTAGCGCAACGTGTCGGCGGGCGAAGATGTTGCCATAGCGCAAATTAATCGCACACCACATCGCTGTTGCCACATCGCAGCCGCCGTCACAAAAATTAATCGGCCCCCGAGAAGACACGTGGCGCGCAAAGGTGCATACACAATATATATGTGCTTACCTATAGCAATGTCGCAGCGAAAAAAGCGAGTTCTGTGTTGCATGTATACGTACAGATGCACACGTCGACTAATGTGGCGCCACATAATTATTATAATAATTCATCAGCGTCGCACGATTTTAATCAATCGTCAAATTAATTTCTGATGAATTGTACGTATTAAATCATTCCAGCATAAATGTATGCTATGACAAGTATAAGATATAAAATATAATGTAGGTAGGTAAGTACATTCGTGTTCATCTCATAGTGAACATCACAAAAAATTTAAAACAATCCGAACATAAGTAGGTAAATGTGACGAAGTTCGTTCACTATGAGATGAACACAATTGAATTTGTCTATCTGTCTTTCTGTGATAATCAAATTATACTTCATATGTCGGTGGGGAAAAATATCTCATAGTGAATATCATAAAAAATCGAAGAATGATAAAAAGTTTATCAGAATTTGTTTAAATGTGACGAAGATCGTTCACTATGAGATGAACACGAATGAATTTGTCTGTCTGTCTTTCTGTGGCAAATTAATTATATTTTATATGTCGGTTGGGTAAAAACTATTAGTGAACGTCATAAAAATACACAAAAAATTTACAGTACACTTTACACTTTGGCTAAATGTGACGACCCTCGTTAACTATGACCTGAATGAACACGAGTGTATTGTATATGCCTGTTCGTCTTTCTCTGGTAATCAAATGATACTGCGTCATAGTGAACATCATAAAAACTAAAAATAATAAGTTTATAGGCATATTTTAGAACATCTAAACTCAGGCAAATGTCACGACTCTCGTTCACTATAACATGAACTGTCTGTCCGTCTTTCTGTAGTAATATAAAATATGTATTTTTGTGTTTGGATTCGAAATTAATTGAATGGGTGCATTAGAAGCGTTCACAGCAATTATGAATTTCATATTATTGTTGGCTGGTAATTAATTTTATTAGAAAAGTTAACGCAATTAATGGAAAGCAAACGCCGATCGGGCGATTCGTTCGTTCGTTCGTTCGTTCGCAATGCCTCTCCGCATACAGAGAAGAGAAAAGTTGAAATTTATTTCAGATTTAATTAAAATAATTTTGTAAATTCTTAAAGTCGAAGTTCGGCAACTATTTGAAGCGCGTTTTAAAACAAAGCGCAGCGGCCCGATGATGCGGCGCATAATATCTAATTGATAATGATTTATTACGTTCGAAGCAGCGAATGCGAAGAGCAGCGCAAAGTGAGCCTCCTGCACCGCAACATACACACATTGGATACATACATACGTATACGTATACGTATACATAGCATAGATAGATAGATATACACGCGCGCGCCAGAGCCAGAGCGAAATTGAAAAGTGAACGCGGCGCGCGTTTGCGCTCCCTCCCGCGTCGCATCGGATACGGTCCTGTACGGGGCGTGTGTCGGCAGTTGCAGCATTAAAGACGAACGCTCGTTCCGTGGCTGTAACTCGCGTGCGCCTCGCCTCTAATTACGCTCCATCTCCTTTAAGCGCTTTAATAGCTCGCGTGGTTTTTGTCACTTTGTATCTTTCAGCCGGTTCTTCACGACCACTTCCGTACGACTTCAAATACTTCCACCTTTAATCGTCAGCCACTTTAACCGACGGACATCCGCGCGACGTGGCGCTCGATACATACGCACCTATTTGTTGTTATTGTTTTTTATTATTTATTTATTTTCGTCGCGAATGGAAAAAAATCATAAAAATCGGTACCCATCTCGCCCCTCTCTCAAAAAAAATTTTTTTTAGATAATTTACTTAGCAACGGCGCGTATTCCATAAGGTCCAATTTAATTTTTTATGATAGTTGAGCGCGCCACCGTCATGCACCATGTGAGTGGTGCGAGCAGGCGCATTCCACGCCAAAAACGCAGTATTGATCACGGATGACGTCACGGCTACTTGTGAATGATCCACTACACAAACTGTCACTAATTCGCGTGTATGTGTATATGTGTGTGTGAGCGGATGCTGCCGCGACGGCGTTCGCACGATTCTCGACCGAATGCGCAAAGGGCATAAGTGCGCGCCGAGCGTCTCAACGAGCAAGCGAGCGAGCGCGCTTCAAATATAGATGCATGTGTGTATATTGTATGTTTTGGCGTTTCGGCGAAAAAGTTGAAGATTTCCCCAGCGTTTCAGCCCCGCGGCCCGGGATATGCAAAAATGCGCCACCCGCGGCCGAACCGCGACAATTTCAAATGCGCGCGCTTTTATAAATAAATTATGCCAATTAGACGTAGTGCGCGCGTTCGATTGTTTTAATCGCGCGGCTTCGATATGAAAATTTACATCTGCGAGTAAATTGCGAAACATAAATAACGAATAAACTTTTTATTGTTTTATTTTATTGAGAATGGAATATATGTATATGGTATATATTTTTTGCAAAGATTAAATTTATTAAGTATAACATTTTTGCGTCACTTTTTATTAATTTATATTTGCGACATTTCAAAAATACGTATTTCATTTAAAAAAAATAAAATAGAGCGCTGCTCTCTGGAGAAATGAAATAACAATGTTTTCATTTTCATAAATGTGTACAAGTTTTATTTGCAATACAATAAGCGATTTGCAATTAAACTTTATGAATTTATAATATAAAGTAAAACAATAAATTAATGGCATTTTTATGGGAGAAATAATGCTAAAATCTAATATTTTTCGGTTGTTGTTAATGAATTTGCTCCAGTTTTATGGCAATACCTAAAAAAAACTTAAATCGTAAAATTTCGGGCCTTTTCACACGTCGTTAAAAACAACACTAAAATTATTAAATTTTTTATATCTGCCAACAAGGTAAAATACCTGCATATTTTAAGAACTTTGATAAAATCATAATTTTGTTGTTTTTTAGATAATAAAACATTTTGTAAAAAGTAATATTTTGGCATATATGTATTCTTTTTTCGCTTGTTCCATTTCCGTGTGAAAATGCAAATGTTGACGTAATATAGTTATTATGATGCATTAATATAGTTATCATTATTTCGCGCCGAATCAATCATAATAATTGCAGCATGATCGCTCGAAATCGAAACGGCTCTGAGCGGCGAGCGAACGCCGCTAAATATTATGGTGAAGTGTGGAAGAGACTAAACGACTGTAACCTTTTTGATGCCTACGAGCTAGCAGCTTGAAAGTAACTGTTTTCACTTGCTTCCTCAACACATCGCATCTAGACTGTAAAATTTTCCCATCTATATTAGAGATTTTTTCGCGCAAAGTGTGTCCATATTCTTAGTATAATAAAATTCAAATATTTAAATACCTAAAGCTTTTTTAAGAACAATTTCTTCATTTCAGTCTACAAAAAAGTGTATAAAACTCTTATACATCAGGTGAATATATATTTCTGTTAAAATGTGTCCCATTTTTTATAATTTTTCGCCAAATATGATTTTTACGCAAAGTGTGTCCATGCTTTTACCATAATAAAATTGAATTAGTTTAGTTAATTGTTAAGGAAAGCCTTTTTAAGAAGAATTTCTTGATTTCAGTCTACAAAAAAGTTCTTACTTCACATTGCAAGTATATGAAAATCTTATGCATCATTTGAGAATCTACATTTTTATTAAAATGTATTCGATTTTTTATAATTTTTCGCCAAATATGATTTTTACACAAAGTGTGTCCATGCTTTTACCAAAATAAAATTGAATTATTTTAGCTAATTGTTAAGGAAAGTCTTTTTAAGAAGAATTTCTTGATTTCAGTCTACAAAAAGGTTCTTCACATTGCAAATATATGAAAATCTTATACATCATGTGAGAATCTATATTTCTGTTAAAATGTATACGATTTTTTATAATTTTTCACCAAATATGATTTATTTACCTTTAGTAAAATTGCCTGCAAACTTACAAAACTGCACTTGATTTTAGAATTGTTCACGAGAAAGTTTCAACACTCCACATTCGCAGTACATATATGAAAATTAATTTATATTGCACCTTTTATATATAGGCACATTGTGTACACGACATTTAGTGTATTTATTTTTAGATTCGTTATAAAACATCAAATTATTACAAAATTACATTTAATTTCAGATACGCCTACAATAAATTTCCAATTCGACATTGGAAGCGTATGAAAATTAATTTATATTGAGTAAAATGTACTTTTTAAAAATGTAAAGTTACATTAGTGTCCAGGAAAAAAGTGCCAACGTCACATTGGAAGCATACGAAAATGTGGGAGAGTATACGTGAATATATTTGAATAAAGCGGAAAACATTAAAATGTCAATTCGTTTTATTAAAGGCGTTGAACGTGCGCATTAACCAAGTTGCGATTAAAAATTGAAATAAATATCGAAACGTTTATTTAACCTACATATGGAGATTAATAACGTTTACTGTATAAAAATACAATACGCTGCTCGGATCCGAAACTGAAAAGTTAATATTTCCACTGTTTACACACAAAAAGCGAATATCTGTTTTCTTGTTGTTATTATTTCAATAATAACACGTGTTTTTTCTCGGAATTATAATTAGATGGAGAGCTAGGGGGTACGCGAGGCATTTTAGAAACAGTCTGACAGGAAAATTGGCTGTTTTAACTAAAACACATACCGATAATTGGTGCAGTTCGCCGTTTAATTGAAGGAAAGTCGATTCGTAATAGCATTTTTATGTTAAAATGCATGCGCGCCGGCGACGACGCAAAACGTTGGCGAACACATTAGACGCTTTTTCGTCGTCCGTCTTTTTTCTGCTCTACGTTGTTTTTAATAAATTCTGCTCGAAATTATTTTCAGGTTAGTAAATCTAGTCGTTATTAATTTTTTTCAAACAACGTTGTTGTTGCATTTGCGGTGTTGTGTCGTAATAATATTTTTCTGAGTGTGTATTCTTTCAAGAAAGTAATTACTGCTTGGTTTTTTACACCGACCGAAATTTTGGAGGAGAAATTGCTTTTTTGCTATACGGCTTTGTTTGTTTAAGCTACGTAAAAACATCATATTTTTTTGTGTAGAAATGTGAAATGGTGTTGACGAAAAAATTAAGCATTGTTATTGGAAGGAAATTTCAAAGTAAAAAACAGGCGGCTGGCAGAGTTCGTTAAAACCGGCATTACTACAAGCCGTGTGAAAATTTATTATCTAAATGCGTCACGTAAAAGTTTACCAAAATAATTTTATTAACTAATTTATTGTTAATTTGTTATTCGTTTGGCGATAACAAAATTATAGATAATAAAACGAAAGCGCATGTAAATTATTAATTATAGTAAAACAGTTACTTGTATAATAATTAAAGAAAATAATGTATTGTACAATTTTCTAATTGCCTCGCAACTTAATTTTTAATTTAACGTAAATTTTAATTATTTATTTTTTTAATTAAAATATGGTAAAAGTCATACTAAGACAATAACAAAAAAAACTGATAAATTAGTGAAATATTTTTCAATTAAGTTTAAAGAATGTCAAAAACCATACAAAAAATACAAATGTTGACAAAGAATCGTTTAAAATTATAAAAATACGTCACTATAAAGTTAAATATTAAGAAAACTCGTAAAGTATTTAATGTTTTTCAATTAAAAAGTATAAAACAACTTATTTGACTCACCGATTATAAAGAAATTACACGATAGATGATATTAAACATTAAACAAAAATCGTGTATTTGTAGTCAATAATTCAGCAGAAAATTTGATGAAAATTAGAAAGACTAATAAGAATTGATGCAAAAAATATACGACAAAATTTATGATTTTTAAATATTCAAATGTTGACAAGAAATCACCTAAAATTATAAAAATGCATCACTATAGGTTTAAATACATACAAAACTCGTAAACTATTTTATGTTTTTCAATTAAAAAGTATAAAACAACTTATTTGACTCACCGATTATAAATAAATTATACGATAGATGATAACATTAAACAAAAATCATATATTTTTAGCCAAGATGGAAATTCAATAATTCAACAGAATATTTGATAAAAATTAGAAAGACTGCTAAGAAATTGTGCCATTAAAAATTAAACTAATGAAAAAACTCGTAAACAATTTTATAATTTTCAATTAAAAAAAATAAAAACGACTTATTTGTAGTCATTAAATATACCAGATTAACTATTAGGCAACAGTTTGGAGAATGATGAGCTAAAACAGAAAATTTGTTACATAAATAACAGGATTAGTTTAAAATAGTCAAAAAAGAAACATTCTATATTTTTCAATTAGAATTAAAAACGACTTTTACAATTGTACCTATATCCTGTTCTATTTTTATATACCTGGATATACATATACGTTTAAAGATTGCCTGCTGGACAAATCGAGCAAATACTAATCACATTAAAATAAATGCAGATATTTTAAAGCGACGTAAAGGACATGGCGTAAACTTGATGTAATTAATTTTTTTAATTAAAAAATGATATGTACGCGAAAAAAAAACAGACAGCAAAAAAATGACATAACATGCGCGCAGAGCATTAGAATATAATTTAATTAGATGGAATTAAAAAGTTACTCTATTAATTGTATAAGAGTATAATCTCATATACGCTAACATTTAAAATACATGTAGATACGCTTCCTTTGATGTCCATTTATAGATTAACAACTTTCATTTTTTTATATAGACACACATTCGACATTACATGTTAATTATAGGATATATTTATGATTAATATTATTATTAAATAACATATAAAAAAATATCAAAGGCATAATAAAGTTGTTTTCTCAATATTTTCATTAAAACGTATAAAAAATATTTTAATGTTTGCGCACTTGATTGACTTCGAATGCCTGGTAAATGAATATAATAATTGTTAAAATCGATGCATGGTAATTATTCATAATATTATATGTATGGTATATATGTTGTTATAGCGGCGCAATAAACTTTATTATTATATTGAATTTTTCTAGTTGAAAACAAACAAAAATGTAATCGGAGCGGTCAGTCAAGCTGAAAAATTACTAATATTATTAATATAGAGATAAGTTTGTTAATATTCAGCCTACGAAATTGATAAATCGTAGCAAATTATCGATTTTATGTATTGTTTTACACTTTGGGAGAAAATTTGTTTAATTATCCTTTTGGTAGTTGTTGCAATAAACTTTATTATTAAATTTTTCTAGATAAAAACAAAGAAAAATGTAATCGGAGCGGTCAGTCAAGCTGAAAAATTAATAATATTATTAATATAGAGATAAGTTTGTTAATATTCAGCCTACGAAATGATAAATCGTAGCAAATTATCGATTTTGTGTATTGTTTTACACTTTGGGAGAAAATTTGTTTAATTATCCTTTTGGTAGTTGTTGCAATAAACTTTATTATTGAATTTTTCTAGTTGAAAACAAACAAAAATGTAATCGGGACGGTCAGTCAAACTGAAAAATTAATAATATTATTAATATAGAGATAAGTTTGTTAATATTCAGCCTACGAAATGATAAATCGTAGCAAATGATTGATTTTGTGTATTGTTTTACACCTTGGGAGAAAAATTGTTTAATTATCCTTTTGGTAGTTGTTGCAATAAACTTTATTATTAAATTTTTCTAGATAAAAACAAAGAAAAATGTAATCGGGACGGTCAGTCAAGCTGAAAAATTAATAATATTATTAATATAGAGATAAGTTTGTTAATATTCAAGCCTACGAAATGATAAATCGTAGCAAATTATCGATTTTATGTATTGTTTTACACTTTGGGAGAAAAAAATTGTTTAATTATCCTTTTGGTAGTTGTTGCCGTTGCTTAATAAATCACACTCGGTTTAATCTTTCTCAAATCATTTATTTTGTAATTTTATATTAAATGTAATTAATTATCAATCTCGAAATCAATTAATAACATTTTCGAGTTTAATGATGTTTGGAATGCATCGCCTGAAGATGATCAAAAATCACAATTTATATAAATTAATTAGCTATTTATGATTTCGTCATAATTAATGTGACACATTTTTTTCCAAACAGTCATCGTTAAGTGGTAAAATAGATGGACATTGATGCCTTAATTGCGCGCAACTTGCTATAAAAATAACCAATTTAACAAAAATAATTTATGATCGTGTTGCCACGGAAATTTTTAATTCTGGATTCTCAGAAAATTAATAGAAAAACATGGCCTGGCGCGATTGTTAATAACGCTATATAAATTAAAGTCACACTTTCAATCAACTTTATTAGCCGCTGAATTTTTCATAAATCTAAATATGGATTTTCTTCCTAGATAAAAACGCTAGGTGATAAATAATAAATCTAGACGATATTCAGTTTGCCAACAAAGCAACAGAAAAAAAAACTGAACTTTTCTATAATACCTACAAGTGAATTCTGACTAATTAATTTTAAATCTCTATTACTCCACAGATATTTATAGATACGATTATTGATTTATAAATTAAACATTAGATGTGTGAAAATATATTCACCCTTTAAATATTGAATACTAAAAATGTGTAATTTATGCATAATTATATTCGAATTTAAATATTTTGATAGTAAAGCCTTTGTGGTAGAAAAATTCGGACCGATTATGAATAAATATTTATGAATTTCAATCCAATTTAAATTAAGTTCCACGCTGTATATTACTGGAATTGTAAATTCGTATCTAGTATTCGATCAACAATATTATTTATTAAAGTGTTCTTTCATTGCATTATTATCGATTCATTGTCAATTGAAAATAGTTTTTATTTTCACGTTAAAAATGCGTTTCAATGCTATTTTATTATAGATAAAGCGATTAAATGTAAAATTTGTTATTTTCAAACATTTCAGAAAAGAAAAAAGCGTGAAAATTAATCATTATTTCTATTGCCAACTATTATAATGTGGGCGTTTCAATCAATAAATTAAACTTTAGATATAAAATTATTAAATTGGCAAATCATCTTATTATTGTGAAATAAGAAAATATAATTTACTTTAGAAATGCGTTTCAATTTTATTATGAATAAGGCGTTTAATTAAATGAATTTCCTTCGTTGACAAAGTAGAAAAGTGAGGAAAAATAGTTAATTATTTCTATTGCAAATTAACGTAGGCGTTTCAATCAATAAATTAAACGTTAGTGTCTCTTTTGTTGTCTAATTATTTATCAATAAAAGTATCAATTTGCTGCATTCATTTTGAAATGAAAAAGAAAAATAGTTTATATTTCAAAAAGCGCGTTTCGATTAATGAAGACAAAGCTGCCAATTAATTAAATAAATTTGTATGTTCGATGTTTGTGTAAAATTAAAAACTGCAACATACCGCTAATGATTTCTATTTGAAACAAAGTAAATTAGGCAATAAATTAAACTTTTAATTATCAATAAAGGTATTAATTTAGTGATCTATTTTCAATATAATTTAAAATAAAAACAATGGTTTCTATTTTCAAAATGCATTACAATTTAGTAAATAATAGATAGGTATTTTATACATAAAATTGATATTTAAATAAATTTGTTTTTTGTCAAAGTTAAAAGGTGCAATATATATATAGCTAATTATTTCTATTGCAAACTAACGTAGGCGTTTCAATCAATAAATTAAACTTTAGTGTCTATTTGGTTTTCTAATCGATTAGCAATAAAAGTATTAATTTAGCGGATGATAAATGGCAGAAAACACAAAATCCCATTTATAAAATTTTGCAATTATGTATGAAAGATGATTTGAAAATACAAATATTGCAAAATTCCACTTGGAAATAATTAAAGATGGAAAAACACAATAACACTCTTTTTTTCTTTGTAAATACAAACTTTACGTAAGAAAAATGCATTTCTACCTTTTCACTTTCAAAACGATTATTTTCAAATGTAAAAATCTTCGCTTCTACGCTACAATTTTTCATAAATAATTCATGTGAAAAACTAAGCAATCAATGTTAAATTATTTGATTTCATCAATAATTGGATAAACATTGCCGCAAGTTTTATGGACTGGCTGATAGATTAATTTGAATAAAGTCAGGTGTTTTTGGCATTCCAAAAAAAAGCGAAATGTTTGAGGTCTGCATCACGTGCAAACGCAGTTTTTGTTTAATAAATTGCTCAATCACCATTTATGTATGTGTGGTTCAAAACAACTTTTTTTCTCCAGCCTTTCATAATATTTTTTTTCCATTCTATCTAATTCCAGAAATTAACAATAAGCATTTTTTGAACGTTAGACGACGACGCACATAAAAAAAGGTAAATACAAAAATTTTTATTTGAGGTTAAGCAACCAACTGACTCGCTATATCTATTATGTCCATCTAAATATGTAAGCATACATACCAGTTTTATTAGCATTTTAACGGCAACTCTCCATCTCCAAATACACATTATATTCCTATACATGCATATACATATAAAAAGACGGATCTTCTTATTATTATCCTATGAAATTTACATAACCGAAAATTAAGTCGACATAACCAGTCTAAGCAAAATTATCATTAGGTTTTGTATGAAGCAAGCGATGTGCCAGCATAAACAACTTGCGTTTTTTTTTCATACTCGTACTCGTCGTTCGTACAATATATAGATATTTTCTCTTATTCAAACCTCTCTCCGCTCTTTTCTACAACTTTTTTTTATATCGTCAAACGTATTTAATAATAAAAAAGTGATATTTTTATGCAAATTGCTGCGCATCGCAAATTTCGTATAATTTAACATTTTTTTCCTGCTCTCTCGCTCAAATAAAACATTTTTGCATCTCTTGTTTTTGCCAGCGCGCGCTTAATTAAAAAGCCTTCCAAGATATCATTATTAATAAAAGTGGTTGGTTGGTTATTTTTCTTGCATTTGCAATATTTTAGCAATAAGGAAATTTTCTTCTTCTTCTTCTCCTTCTTCTTCTTCTATACGTGCATTAATAAATAATTAAAAATGACTTAAGTTATTTAAATAATAATTATCATCGTTTTTTCGCAATGGTTTATGCAGAGAAAAAAGGAATCGTTATTAAATCTCGACGAAATGTTTCCATCAACTTTTACAGAATAATTAAAGCGCGACGAAGAAAGCGCTGTTAATTTCGGCCCGAGTATATAAAATAAACAATTAATGCCACTTATATTTTAATTTTCCGAGTGATTAAAAAAATATTAGATAGGGAATAATTAACAAGGCATTAATATTAAATATTAATTATTAGCAGTTTTTAAGCTGCAAGTAGACGGAATAAAATTACGATAAAAATAAATTTTAATATGTATTATTGCTGCTGCTGCTTATTAAATTGTAACAATTCAAAAATAAACACAAAGACTATATACCTACCATAAATATAGAAGATGCGGTAAATATTCAATTTTATTATTCCACGCAATTTTTTATTTAATCAAGCATTCTTTTGATGTTAAGTGCACAAAATCTATAAAAGCAACGGAATAATAATTATAGATATATGTATATATGAATTTAATAAATATTTATGTGCGCTTTGTAATTTTTTATGCAATACAACAACAAAAAAATCACGAGATTTCCATTTTGAATAAATTTAGAGAAAAAAAATTAACATTTCAAATTTGCGCGAATGCGAGAGCGCGCGCGCACAAGGCAACGGAAAAAGTTTTTTGTCGTAGGAAAAAAGAAAAATGATTATAAATACATATAATAAATTGCCTTGCGCGGCATTTTATTTTTTGATTGTGCACCGCTCAATCGCATCTGTTAATTGCACATATTGTTTAATTATATTATATAAATTTTATTGCTAAACAGTCAACCGATATGGAATTTTCATAGATTAAAAGCGCATGAATAACATTTATTATAAAAAGAGCGAATATGTTACATACATAGATATTTTTTAATTAAACTTGTGTGATGTCATTACTAAAGCAGGTGTTATTAAAATCATAGAATTGTATAGACACAATAGAGATAAAATGTGCTATTCATAGTACCATCTGCATCTTTACATCTATGTTATTAAGTCTTTATTAAATATTTTATTGTATGTTTGACATTTTTGATATAGAATCACTCTTTCTCTTCATAATACATGTACGACAATAATGAAAAGTGAATTTCATTTAAGAATGTATAGCTCGCGCGCTAACGAAAACTGCATGAGTGTATTAAATCGTAATATTCCGTCGTCCAATTTATTAATAGCGCGCTACAAATTCGAAAGTGAAATTTACATAAAAATGATGAAAAAGTGTTATAAATCGCAGTGGTTAAATTTCTAGTATTTAGTAAACACTTTTATCTAAATACTATGGTATATGACATTTTTCAGCTTGAAGGTTGTTTTTTCGGCGGCATTTTTTGTTTTTTTTTGTCCGGCACATAGAAAGTGTAACGATATTTCACGTAATTACACGCACATTTTTGAATTGACTAATTTAGTTTCCACTTACTTGCTTACTTACTTCATTATTTGAGTTGGAATTTATAGAAAAAAAAAAAAATATATATATATATATATGTATGTACCTACTTGCCTAGCTACTAGTACATTACATTCACTTTGATTGATTGTTTAATGTCATTAATTACTCGTAAGTACCCACAAATAACACACATGTAAAATATAAAAGTGTTTGATGCTTAATTCGTAATGTAGAAAGTGTAAATTATGAATTTCATAAAACGTGGTAATTTTTGAATAAAACATTTTTGTATAGATTGTATTAAAACCGTACAAATATGGAAGTAATTTAAGCTTAAGTTTCACTAAAATTATCAGCAAAATCTGTATAATATGCTCGGCCAAAGCCAAGATTTCGACATGAATTTTTCGTAAAAGGAGAATAATTTAATTCCGAAATCATGCAAAAAACAATTACCCACTTATAATAAATATGATTATACGAACACCAACACAAGTTTTATTATGAATAAACTCATTATTGAGTAGATTTCAAAATGTGTATTTTCTTCACGGACAATTTGGCGAAAACTTAATATGTCTCTTGCTTAACAATGAATATTTATTCGAAATTAAAAAAATAACTTTTAATTTACGTACTTCCATGCAATAATAAACGCACTCATATCAACCTCAATTGTTTTAAACGCATATGCTTGTTTATATAAATAAATAATATTTAACTTTAAACAATTTCAGCCCGGCTAAATAAACATTTCATTTAATTCTATATAAATTATAATAAATAATTTCAAATTAACTTTTATTTACTATTTACGTTCTATCAATATTAGATAAATTATTTTCTATGCAAATAAAATATTTACATTAATGTATTAATAAATAAACAATTTGGAAATAATTTTCGAAAAACCATATCCACACGCATATATATGCATCCATTTGCATTTTTCTAGTGAAAATATGAAAAGTTCTGATATTGGCGCAACCTGTAAAACCATCCAAAGACGATACCTACATTCCTACCAAGAAAGTTTTTTTTATTATGAGAATTTTTTATGCAAATCTTGCAAAACATTTATTGTTATTCAATTTACCAACACAGTCAACTTATAAAACGTTAATTGCTCGCTTAATAATAGTCTGCATTTGGCGACTTTTAGCTCGTTTAACGACTCATCGATTTCGATGTTTATTATATACATACAACTTGCAGGAAATTGTTTTGACAATTATGTACTTATGTAGTACGTTACATCTTCTAAAATGATGATAAATAACGGTGATTTTTAATATGTACGTACAAATTTTGATGAATGAATAGTATTATGTGTAAATTCTGTAATTGTTTGTTTTTTAATTTGGCGACTCTAAATAGTAAATGTTCTACTCATTTGTTACATGTAATTTTTAAGAAAAACAAAGTAACGTGTTGTTTATTGTCAATAGCATTCAAAAAGATTAATATTTTTTTCGCATATTTTATACAATATTAATAGTTCGTGTTCATTAAGCGGCTAGCTTAACAATATTTTTTAAGAACAAAGTAAAAATTTCTTTGATGTTAATGAGATCAAAAGATGGAATGGCTTTATGTGCCAATCCTATAATATTTTCATTGTTTTTGTAATTTAAATAGTAAATGTCCATTTAACAAGTTCGCTTAACGCCACATCGATTTTGTACAAGTTGTTTATTGTTCATAATATCAATAAATAGATAGAGTAGTTTTAAGTCTTGGTCTCGTAAAACTTTTATTGTTATTTAATTTTGTTGGCTTTAAATAGTTCAACGATTGAACGACACATCGGTTTTTCCTAATGCAATTTTTATCAAAAAAAACAAGTCGTTTATTGTTAATAATATCAAAAGATGGTGTGGTTTTATGTGCAAATCCTGTAAATGTACACATAACGTTAATTGTGTTTGTTGTTAATAATATCAATATAGATAGATAGAGTAGTTTTAAGTCTTGGTCTCGTAAAACATTTATTGTTATTTAATTTTGTTGGCTTTAAAGAGTTCAACGATTGAACGAGACATCAGTTTATCCTAATGCAATTTTTATCAAAAAACAAGTCGTTTATTGTTAATAATAT
Source organism: Adinopsis sp. GC000173 (assembly GCA_030264715.1). Taxonomy (NCBI): domain Eukaryota; kingdom Metazoa; phylum Arthropoda; class Insecta; order Coleoptera; family Staphylinidae; genus Adinopsis; species Adinopsis sp. GC000173. The sequence continues at coordinate 142,059 of JARJDW010019784.1, read as the reverse complement.
CAAAAGATGGTGTGGTTTTATGTGCAAATCCTGTAAATGTACACATATTATTATTTAATTTATGAACGCATTAATTTCACTAAAACGTTAATTGTGGGGCGCGGATAGTTAACTAAATAGTAAATTTTCACAATGCATTTAAACAAATTACCTCACCCACGTATATGGTCAGTTGAATTTCAACCACAACCACCTTCAGGATCTTTATGATGCTGTCCTAGAAACCTCATTTCAGTTCACGTAATATATTAGTACATACAATACAGCGCTCGGCGCTCAGCATCCAGACACGAGCAACAACAACAACAACAAATAAGCAAGTAAAGTAAGAATAAAAAAAACGGTGCGAAATGCAACGATGTATTAAAACAACTGCACGATTTCAATCTTAATCGTTCTCGCATCCACACATAATAAGCAATTAGGTGGCTCAATTGGCACTAACGACATGTGCGCACACCACCTTATCGACGACGCCTCTTTGTCCATGAATTACGCCACACTTTTTAATTGCGCCACCGTCCAGGTGGTGTTTGCGGACAGGTGGTTGCGATGGATGCACTTACGTATGATTATTAACAAATGCACGCGGCGCGCGATGCGTCCGATCGGTCGGCCGGCGCAAATAAACAAATATGTTTTTTTTGCGTCGATGTTGTGTGTGTTGTGTGCGCGCTCGACATTCGTGTAACAGATAAACAGCGAATTGACCTGCAATTAACACCTAGCTGGTTATAATTAGAGGCGCTTTAAAGGGGATGTTGTTATCGAATTGGCGTTACATCCCCTTTAAACGCACCGACGCTCGCTCTAATCGCTTTCTGGCTTTCGCTCCCCCCGAACCGTTCCCCACCCCGACGGTTTTCATTCTTACACGTCGACCGAGCACACAACACGAGAAACATTGCCTTCCACCACCCACACATCCGCGATACATTGACCCCTATCGCGTTTACACACTACAACATCAACAACAACAAAACGAAGAAGAGGAGAAAAAATGTTTTTATACACGTATAAGTAACCGGAATTTCCGGTCGTGTGTGAGTGTGTGGATGTGTATGTGCGCGCGTATGTGTGTAACTGTGTGCGTTAACTATTTCTAGGTTAGGTTATGCAATGTCATTTACATGTTTCACTATCGTTTCTCTCTCGGTTGTTTGTGTGTGTATGTACGTTTTTTTTTATAGTTTCGCTGGAAATGGGGTTGGAGTTTAATTAAAATCGATGTTGACCTTTTTATGCGTTTTTAAGGCACTAGTAAAAGTGAAACTTGACGGCAAATTACGAATTTTCCTCAATCATAATCATTATTTATTGATAGGTGGACGTTTTGTATAGATACTATAATATAATATCTTGATGGTAAATTAGATGTTTGCAAATTGAAAACGTTCATTATTTTTGCATTTCTACATTTTATGCCTAACTATCATTAATCGATTGTAATATTTTGGAGACTATAATTTTTGGAATTTAGCAAAGGGAGATGTTATTTCAACAATACCAAAGAGTAAATTCCCAACAACGCATTGTTTGTTAATTTCATTATTTTGGACACAAAATAGATTTACATCTTAACAGGTCACTGCTACGTAAAAAATACATATTTAAATAGTTACGTCTAAAAAAGAAAAAATAATAAAAGCTGTTAAACCCGGGCCATCAATAATTGTCTCCAAGTTAAATACCAAAAAACAAAAAATAATAAATAATAATTTTCCATACTTTAACAATAAGAAAGAGCAAAATTCCAAAGCTTGTTTAGCTAATTTTATGATTTACACTTACTGCTTACTGCTAAATAAGATATAAAGTAATAAATTCCGAAACTTTACACATTAAATTTGTGTATAACCATCAAAACATTTCTATATTTATCATTCTTTCCATTTTTGGAAAAACTTTTAAATTAAAAAAGAAGTTATTGTAAGTAAAGTTTTTGGTTTTGTGGCATCGAAAAACTTTGATAAACCTTTAATCAAATAATATACCTGAGTATAAATAACCTATATACTGATTAAAAAAAACATTTTCATTTGCATTAATAATTAAAAATTAAAATAAATCATCAAGTCAAGTTTATTTCAATATTTCCTTAATAAAGTCATATATAAAGAGCGGAAATCGCTTGTTAAGAGCGAACTACCTGTATTGTTAAAAAAAACAGGTAAAAATCAACAACACACACCGAATGAAGCATCGTCGCCTCACAGCATAGCATTTCTGCGTTTTAAGCATCAAAATAGTATTAGGCAAATTAAAGATTCCGCACAAATCCAAATCACGTCACCGACAATTAATAATTCTGCAGCTCGATTAGAATTCTGATTGCTTTCGCATCCCACCTAATATAATAATTTGGTTAATACGGACCTGCGCGAGCCGAAAAATAATTAATCGAAATTTATGTTCCAGTTATAGAAGCGGCGTGATGACTACATCGATAATATTTATATACAGACAAAAAAAGGAGGCATTTTTCGCATGTCATTGCGACTATTAAAGCGGCAATTGATTACAAAACATCGCCTTTTACATTCTATTAGACGATCAACATCATTGTGCGCTCATGTTTGCGTTTGCGCTGCGTGCACGTAATGCTAAAATTCGTATAGCATAGGTAGTGTGTGTTCCCAACGAAATTTAATTAATCGTATGTGTGTGTGTGTGTGTGCGAATCAGGAATTAAACATCTCATTTATTTCCTCCGACCTGTTCATATATACAGTAAGCTGTAGAACGCTGCCATGTCAGTGGATACAGAGAATGAATTCGCACGATTTATCGTCGGGACTCAGTCGCCAAATTCTCACTATTTTAGTTTTAAATTGAAATAAAATCCCCTCGCCGCGCAGCCGTGCTTTTTTTTACTTGTTTTTTTAGTTAATTATAAATTAGTAGATGAGTGGTGGAGTAAAAGATTGGGATTAGGAGCGGTTTTGGCAGCAGCGCACTCCTACGATCCGCAATTTATTATCGATGACAACAATGAGGGTATTGAGGAGTGCAGCTGAGCACACTTGGGCCAGGTAAAGCACGACAAAAGCCCTTTTTATCCGTGCTGCATAGAAAAAACACCGTACACCGTAAAAGTACACAGTACACATGCGAAATGTGATACAATTTTTATTTGGACTCGGCAAGATTGTATACACTTTACCCAAGCAAAGAAGAGAGGAGAAAAGAAAACACACACAACAACCATTATCTATACAGGATGATATAAAATCTGTGCGCACAGCCTGTATAAATATTAATTATCAATGTACAGTTAACGGGAGAAATTTTGAAATAAGACTTTCCGTTAGCTGTCGCCGGTCGTATTTTTGAAAACTATCAATTTTCAAGAATCCGGAATGCAGTGAATTGCAACAACTCGATAATACCATTAACAATACAACAACAACAAAAAAAAAACGTTTAGTTTGCAATTGATTTATACAATTTCACAAACATCAACAAACATTTTTGTCTATGCCAACAGAATCAATAATATTTATTTTATGAGCGATTATTTGCAATAAATATTTTTCAATTAGCAAAATTAAATAAACATTATAAAAAAATTATTTTTTCATCAATTACGCATCGATATGTTTAAACACGGACGCACAATTTATTACATATTTGCAAACCAATATTTAATAATAACAGCGCATAAAAAAATATGTTATTTTCGCTGAAAATTCAATTAATCAAGCGCAATTATTCGATTTCGTCATGTTGTCCCTTAATACGCCCAACTGTCATCCGTTCATTCGTTCGTTCGTTGCAAAAGTTGATATTTGACGTAAAAATATTATAATTGAAATATTCATTAGCGCTAATTGAATTTCATCGGAATGGAATAATTTTAATGTGTGTCCAATTAATTCGAAGCTTATTAATATGTTGAATAAGGATATAGTTGTAACTATAATTTAAAAACTTGTTTATTCATATCATGCCGATACAGGATGCTGGAAACTTCATTTCACCAACAAAAACCATTTTATTAATAATAATTAGCTCGAATATAAGAAATAATTGAGTAAATATCTGCAGCATGTAATAAAAAGTGTCGCACTTATCTTATCGCCGGCTTAATAGGTATTAAAGCAACGTCCAAGTAAAACGGCAAAAATAAATTTGAAGCCAGCGGTTCCCAAAACTGCCAAGCGAGAATTTAGCGATCGTTTATTCGCATAGGCCGCAATACAAAGCCCTTTTTGTTTGCCTCGAAAAAATTGTACAGTTCTGGCCTGGAAGCAGTAGTTTGCCGACTGATAAGGCACTAAAGCAACGTCCAAGTAAATAAAGAAAACTATTTTAATGCGTAACAGTACACAATACATATTTAAACTGGCTTGATTAGAAATAATTTATTCAAATGAACGCTATTGAAAGCGCGAATTTTTTTTCTCAAAAATATTTTATACATTTGGACTCCTAACCCTAGGGGGACGATTAATAAGCGTCCAAGTAATAAAACAAAAATATTTTGCGCCAGTGGTCCTTCAATGATATGAACATTCAAGTGAATTGTGAATAGATTTTAATAGATAGTCGGAAAAGGAATATGTCAGTAGTTGAAACCGTTTTGTCGTAGTACCAGCTAGAAAACAGGACGGCTATAGACGTCATCTTAATTTTCCTTTTTGTGGCACGACGGCTATGGCCATTCTGTCCATTGATGTGTTAAAAAATAATTTATTTCCGCATGTAATATTAATCGACAAATATAAACTAAAGCAATATATTAAAGTCAGGGGTACCCAAACTTAAGATTAGGCCCACATAAGAGTATTACAATTGTTAATCCGACCAGATTAAAAACTTCTAAAACATACAACACATCTGCTGTGTTAAAAAAGAAAATCGTGCAGAAACCCTCTCCCTGTGTTTGAGCAACGCTGCTTTTAAACAATCACAATATAAATATGAAACATGCAATGTATTTTATTATAAACAAAATGTAATGAAATGCGCCTGCTTTGTTAAATAACAAGAGCAACTCAAAAAATATAATAAATAATTAATAATGAACAAATAAATATTGTTGCTTTCGCGAATAAAAGCGCGTTTTTTTAGCTAATTTCTAAACATTATAAATATTGTATAAACATGTTTTTGTTTCACGAAATGTTTGCACGGATTAATTATCTAGCTCGATGTGCGTACATTTTTGCCGGTTTTGAATTTAGATATGGCACATACGAAATCATTTATTTATTGCATGTTTTTCATTTTCAACATTTTACAGTATTAAAAAAGGCACACGCGTATATTTAAATGTCAATTTTTCATTTTATTATTTATAATACATGCATTTTTTATTCGCTGTTGATTATTGGAAAATGCATTTTACCTACCTATATATTTTTAATATAAAAAAATAAATTAATTAAAAATGTGTATTCATTTGTAATAAAACAATATTTATGTATATGTATATCAATACATATATGAATGTTAATAAAATTTAATTTATTAATTAGCATGCCATTTAATTATTGAAAAATATGTCACAAATTTTAATTGCTATTCGCATGCAATTTTTTTTTTCGTCATAATTATAATTTATTTATTAAAAAATAATTGAATTATTTTTAAATTCAAATATTGCGCTGATGCAATAAACATATTTTTATTAATTCATTGAATTTTCAATGATAATCGGACGTATAATAAAAAATATTAATGTAGAAAATATAAAAATATAATATAATCATTTATTATATTGTGTTTTTTTGAATAAAATCGAAAAGATTCTTTTGGAATTCGAACAAGATTGTTGCTGGTTTGCGGGTGTTTTCATTTTTGTTACTTTCCATTGAATTTTCAGACTTTTCACGAGTTTTCTAGATGCTTTACTATTGAATTTATTCTTTAACTTATAGTTTTGCATAAAATATTGAATAAAATTGTAAAAAAACATATAATAGTGTAATCGGGCGAAAATTTTTAGTGCAAAAGTATGTCGACTCTTTCGCTATTCTTCAACAATTTGTAAAAATTCAATTTCTTTGAAATTTTTCCATTCATTTTTACTTAAATATCTTAAATTAGTGCTTTAGATTATAAATTCTCATAAAAAACTTACCAAAGTATTGTTTAAAATTAAAAGATTCTATATGCTTTACTATTGAATTTATTCTATAACTTATAGTTGTGCATAAAATATTGAACAAAATTGCAAAAAACATATAATAGTGTAATGGAGCAAAAATTTTTAGTGCAAAAATATGTCGACTGCTTCGCTATTCTTCAACAATTTCTAACAATTCAATTTCTTTCTCAAAAAATGTGAAATTTTCCATTCATTTTTACTTGCATATCTTAAATTAATGCTTCAAATTACAAATTCTCTTAAAAAAACTTTTTAAAATATTGTTAAAATTGAAAAGATTGCTAGTTTTACATAAAATGTTCAACTGTTTTGTAAAAATTTCAAAAATATATATATTCAATTGGCAGTAATATTCATCTGCAAAATGGGTAATTTTAATGCAAAGTTGCTTCTTCCTAGCCTTGAGCGACTTGTGAAATTTTCCATTTTCCATCAAAATTATGCCTTTTTAAATGATGTTAAATAAGGTTACTTAAAATTTTATATTAACTTGCAATTTCCTGTAAAAGCGGTACAATATAGTTTTATTCTCCTTAAAAAAAAAAACTTGTTTAGTTCCCATCGAAAATTACATAAATTTGTGCGTTTTATGGGGGTTGTAAAGTAAAACATTAGCATAATTATAGATACGTAAGTGAAGGGTTAATTACATTCATAATTTCTTAAAATATATTTACATTGTAAATAATTTATTTAAATTGCACACGCTTTGCATGGAAAAGAAAAAAATGTTTAATTGTTTTACAATAACTAAATCATAAATAATCATCCGTTGTGCTGTCGTTGCAATTTATTGCCAAAGTGCCAACGTGCATGAATAAAATATCTTTGATATTGGTTATTTTTACCTACACTTTGGTTAATTTTAATCGCAAATGATATTCGCTTGCAATGCATGCGGTAAATAACATATACACACACACACAACCTAGAAAAGGTTACGAAAATAGTTGGTTATCAGCCTACTTATACCCGATTACATTATTATTAATAATACATGTAAATTGTTTTTAGGTAATCGATAACGTATTTGCCAATTTAAATAAATTATTTATTGGAAATCGTCCATTCAGTCTACTTCAAATCCATCAATGTTCAATAACAAATTGTGCTATTTTATCGTTTTGAGCAATTGACGTAGAACGGCGGCGAATAAAAACTGTTTGCTGTATTTATAGATTTTTAAAATAATCTTTAAAATAACAAATTTATACAATGTTAACATGATTGCGAACATTTTCTGTCGATGAACACAATTTAATAATTTTTGCCGCTATAAATTATCGTCTATTCCATTTTAAACGAAGCCAATTTATATGCAAGTGAAATTTCTCCTTCTTTTAAAGCTAAACAAATAATTAGCCAGTATAACAACAATTATAATAAATATTCATATCTTGCCCAATAAGCAATTAAAATGTGAATTTTGATAGGGCAGGCAATTATAACACAATTTTTTAATTACAATTATTATCATTACAATTTTATTTTTATTAATTTAACGTTTCGAGAAAAGAGAGAAGGAACGAGTTAATTAATTTGGTTTATTGTTGACTTGTTAACGAAACATTGTAATTCCTAGAATTAACATTTTAACTATAACAGAGAATACAATTCCTGTTTTTTTATTACGAAAAATGACTTAGATGGTAGTGATAATATTGTATAATTTTAAACTATATATGTAGACTGTGCATATGGCATCCACTGGCTTTGGTATTTATGGGCTCTGGAGTCCACAGATGCGCGTGTTAAATCACAATTTTCTAGGAGCCATATATACATGCACGGTCGGTCGAAAAGGGGGGGAGCGCTCCATATAAAATCTGTACGTAATATAAAAAGTTGCTAATTCGAATGTACTATATGCATTATCTTGTTAATATGCGCTGCTTTTTTCCCATATAATACAAAATGTGCAATTTAGTAAAATATATGCGCGCACTGTATGTGGATGTGAGCGCGTAATAAAAAATGCTACAAAATTCTTTGAAAATAAAAAAAAAACACGGAGAGAACTGAAATTTATGTCGTAGCCTTTTAATCCTTCCAGAATATGATAATAAAAATGTATACATTCTTTAGATGGCTACGTATTATATGCCTTATAATAAAATGTATTTTATCATTGCCATAAAAAGTTTTGTTTCAACATTTTTAATCTATGCCCGAGAAAAAAAAAACACACACACATATCTACTACACATATATATATAATACATGTATTAAATTATTCAATTTATTAAATTACCTAACATCAACAATCGATCTTTTACATCGGCGCGAAATCGCTGCCGCTGCTGAAATTACCATCCATCAGCATCGAGATTTAATCATACGATGTGCGCGCGGAAAAAAATGCGCTGGGTAATTTAGCAAGAGAACAACAACCAGGCAACAACATTTTGTTAATGCATTTTCCTCGCACGTATGTTTTCCTCGTTAGCATACGTTATGTGTTAGCAGGTCAGGCTGCGTCGTGTATATTTCGAGCCGGACCTTCAACCAGCCAACAACGGCACGGCAGCAGCAGCGCGGAGAGTTGAACACACCGACAGTTATCTATATGATATATTTTAATTGTTCCACGCATAAATGTCACCGAATGGGAATATAAAAAACAGACCACGGCTGGCTTCGAAATAAAAAACGCTCACACATAAACCAAGACTAGATAAATAAAAACTTTTTAACGTTGCATACGTTTCCACTCGTAACGTACGTGCCTGTTTATCACTTGCAACATTTTAACAATTAGTCAAATGTGGTAAATATGCTACTAAACTTTCACAATTTTGTTAGTTTTTTATTACTAGCATTTTAAATACAAGCAAATTTTTGTTAGTTTAGTTATACATTAACCTATAATAGAGGATTTAAGGCGCTCGAATTTGGCAAGTCAAACATACATTTCATATACCTACGTTACGTGTTAACGTGCTGAATGCAACAGTTTTGTGCAAAATTTTGGTTAAAACGTTGATCTGGCGAATAAAACGTTTATTTATCTACCTACTTTTAGAAAATTTAGGAAATTTTACTCTACAACTTTAAAGTACTTATTCGACATGGTGCTAGAAAATGTTAAACTATCGCAAATTTATGATCGATGATGTTATGTTAAAGTAAATTTGAAACTATTGTGAAATGAATTTAGAAATTGTTAAGTTGATTTTCCTTAATAATAAAAAGCAATTTTGATAAGTAGTGCAAATGTGTAAGTACATTTTCTTAGCGAATTTTACATCACAATAGAACATTAATAATGTCTCGATAATGCTTTCAATATTGGAAGAAAGGTAAACAAAGTTTCCTTGTAGTTTGTATGCAAATATTGCTGCTGCAGCGAGAAATACATTTTAAACTCGCTAGTCAGCTAGTTTTAATTACAAACCTGAAGCCTATCAAGTAAAACCAACAAATAATATTGACAGATTTTTCTAGTGAAACCAGCCGGGTTGATTATTAGTGCGCGCCGTGACTTCGCTGCCCAAAATAAAAGAAGCAAGTACGAGAAGAAGTGGAAACGGGGCAAGGAGGAGAAAAAATAAAATGCCACCAACGTCCGCGTGTTATGCGCATTCGATATTTTCCCTCATAGCTAGCATGCGTGCGAACGCATTATATTTCCATTTTATTATTTACATTTCCTTCATTTATACGCCGATAAATCGTGCACGGCGGCGCGCGCGACACTGTGTTTTCCCTTCCCGCTCTCCCATCGTAATCATAAAAGAATAATTGTCCGAAAACGAATGGTGAGTATAGATGTTGGGATCGCATCGATCCGGGCACGACGATGAGAAGGTGCAGTGAAGAGGCTCGCGACCAATGGCGCCGCCTCATCACCGCCACCGTCCCGATTAACTCGATTACATCACCCCAGCGCAGACAATGTGCCCTTTTTTTCTCTCTACCCACCCCGCCGCTCGCAACACAACAACCACTTCGCCCTACATCATCCTCTTACAAACATACATACACAAGATATTCGACGGAACATGCTCATCTCTCCTCCTGGTTGTGCTCTCCGTATTTTTTTGCCGTATCAAATATCATAATACTGCACCCCCTTTGATGTGTTACTTGTAATAACTGCGCTTTGAGCACTTACCTGAAACAGAAAAAAAGGTTTTGTTGAATAAACAATGCATAAATATTTATCATTTATAAATATACAATAGCGTGGAAAAAAAATTCCCACTGCACATCGCAACATCATCGGTGAGATCAAAAACGCTCGCGAGAAAAAAATGTATTTTTATTTGCGCATTTGATAAAATTTATTCCGTCTAATCGCGCTTTCTAATGAGCTGAACGCTGAATTTACGATGATAATATTAATAATATTTGATGAGTATCGTGGCGATAATAGTTTTTTTTTCGCTGCAAAGTTTCAAATTGGAAACATTCCTTTATCGACGAGTGCTAAAAACAATTTTCAGCTTGATATAAAATGGTTGATAAATGGAAAATGTTATAACTGTTTTAGTAAATGTATACACACACACAAGTGGTGATATCGACGAAATTCTTTAACGCAAATTGCGCATCTACCTCACACACACCACACACACACACATAGTGTGTGATTATCTGCACTTAACATTTATTATTTTCAGAAAGCAATTTCGCTGTTATTGAAACCACAAAAATGAGATTGTGTACGGCGATTTTAATTAAATGCATTAAAGTCGACGGCCGAACGACGATGTGGATTCGAAACGTACTTGAAGGGCGCAAGCAAAAACTACCTGGCTTAACTTCCAACTTAGTAATTGGAATTAGGCACAACGGCGACCGGGTGTTATTGTATTAGCACGCAAATATTTTGATGTGATTAAACTTCGGGTTTTGGCAACACTGAACTCGAAACTATTCAAAGTAAAATATTGTTGGTGGGCGCTTTTTCGAACCGAACCAAACGCTAAGCGGCTAACGAAAATCGCTCATCGGCTGGAATTAATGTTTGCCGAAACAATTATGTGTCTATTCTTAAATAAAATATTAACGAATGGGCTTATACGATTCTCTCTCTGACAATCAGCTTGTGCAGGTACCAAAAATGTTAAATACATAATGATATTTTCGCTTTGAGATTATCGTCAAACCCTTTATTTATTATAATCCCAACAAAATTACAAAAATTACTTAATAATTCTCTTACTTAATATAATAAAACATTTATTCTTAGAAATCATTTAAATTTGTTTTAAAATTTTGTTAAAATTTTCTGAGAAGGGGCAAAAATTACTTTATTTCAAATTAGACTTATTTTTATGCAAATTGAAGCTCTCAAAATCTTGTATTACTTTCCACTTTTCATCAAGCAACAACATTTAAATACTTAGGTGAAGCAGTGGATAAATTTTGTTGAATATTTGTAATAATTAATAAAATGCAAGTTGAAATTCCGAATATATATTTTCGGCATCATCTCTATGCCGCGTTCCACTTTCATTTATAAAGCAGAAAAACATTTATGTGAAATCGGAGATAAATTCAGTTGAAAATCTGAATGCAAGTACTTAGTTTAATTTACGCTGGAAATTATGCTATAGTGTGATTTGCAGTTGAATGTAATTAATAAAATGCAAGTGGAAGTGTGTGTTGCACAATTTCCATATAATATAGTTGAAACTAAGGTCTATGTTAATAAAGAGTTGATGTTAACCTCTCATATTTTATTGCATTCACTGAGGGCAAGCTGAAAGTGGAGTTGTTGGTAGACTCCGTCTAGGTTATTATCATTGTTAGGAAACTAATTTTATTTAATTTATGTTTATATTGCTATTTAATTTTTGCCCAACATAAACTCAAAGTGGTATACGTTTAATCTAAGTGCAACATTAATTTATTTACGCTTTTAGTTGAGTGAATCTTAAACTATATACTAAAGATAGAAATACACATACACACACATCCATACGATAATTGACAATAAATTGATTAAATATTTTTTCCTTGCAATCTCAATCGCTTAGAAAAAGCTAAATTGTTGCGATAAGTTGCGCTTATATAACGTAAATAATTTATCGATTGCTTTCAAAATGTTGTTGTTATACTAAGAAAATACTCGGCCATAAAAACACAATGATTGCACAAGGCGTTTTTATTAATTAATTTTTATATGTGAAGATAAATTATAACTAATTTAAATATTGTAATATTGTAAAAAATTAATAGCATCGTTCGTGCCTGCTTTGTTGACCTTATAGCTTACATAACGTCTAATATTTCAAATAAAATTATAAGTATTTCAATAGAATATGGAAATTGCATTAGAACAATTTAAAATATTGTTTTAAAATGTTTGATAAATCGAAAAATACCAACGGCAGGCACTATCTGGGAATAGGCGAAAATCCAGACATATTCTTCGAGAAATAAGCATTTTCAATTTTCAACTTTTTTTCTTGATAAAGAAGGCAATATTGTCGCCACCCACATTAAAACTAACACGCTATTGCTCATTAAAAGACAATTTTGTGCAGTTAATAGCCAATATCCCAATGACGCGTTTGTGCTGGTTTCATTTTCATTGCATGACGTCGCCCGTAAGCATTTTATCAGCTCAAAATTTATACAATCAACATTTATGTGTATCCATTAAAGGTAAATTGTTGAAGGAATTATGTATAATCAATAATAAACACATTTCTGGAACGTAATCAACTAGAAATGTTATAAAATATTTATTAAAGATAACCCGAAATTTGTCTAAAATGAAATTCTATTATTCGTGTTGATCGAATGCGAACGTTAAAACGTTCATTTTGTAAATGTAATGAAATGGGTGGATATCTAAGATATGAAATGTCATTAGGCAATTTTGTGTTGTTTTTTTTTCCAAAAAAACTAAATTACTTTTCGTTTGGTGCGTCATTAATAAATTACGAAAATGCACCAACTCGTAAGCTAATTATTGATTTATTGGAAAAGATAAAGGAATTAGAGCTTCGCATTGCCCGTAAATAAATTATTTTTCGATGGCTATTTTTATACTCCACATTCAACAAGTAAAAATCGGCTTTCGTTTTTTTATTTCCAAAATTAGAATTAATATATTAAATAAATATGAATCGATAACTCGGTAATTAATAGGATATATGATTAAGTATTTTGTATGAATCATCGACGAGGTGAGTTTCTCGATTTTCTATCGTCGAAATCTAAAACCAATCTTGGGATTTTTGCAGCTTTGGCTCAAATAACGTAAAAATGTTAGCCGGGTATAAGATTAGATTAAATTCAATAAAAATCTGATATTTTTTTTTGAGAAGAGTACATGTAACCCGTAGGCTTAGCAAGACTCCCTAATCTACCCTTCCCTCAGCCACTATACTTTCCTTAATACTACGTAGAAACTATAAAGTAACATGTTACCAATTTTAAGCATTAGGTATTTGTCTTAACCCTTATCATCTTAATGACTATAATTCTCGTCTGAAATATTCACTTTATGGAGGCCTAAAGCCTCACAGAAAATCAATATTTTTAAGTTTAAATTTTAACGATCAAATTCTGCGTACTACTAAACTAAAATATGCAAGGAATTACATAGAAAGAACTTTGCCTGATCGATAATTCTTATTAAAGATAAAATGGATTTGGGTAATTACGAAAGCGCCAGTTTTTTCTTTTCCATTCTAGAAATAAAACGAATTCTGTACTTTTTTAATAAATAATTACGAAATTGAGTAAACTAAAATGTAAGTAGATAGGTTGTATATATGTACATTCAAAAGAAATTCGATGATCGATACTTCTCATTAAAGATAAAATTATTTGTTTCTAATTACCTACGAGAATTCTAGAAAAAAATAAAACAGCGTATAGGTAGTTTATTTTAAATAAATAATAATGAAATTGAGTAATTGTAGATTTAATAATGATAGTAACCTTATCATTAGTTTACCTAAACCTGTCATGTGCACATACAAACGCGTAAAAGATTCATGGAATCAATTTTAGCAATATTCCAAGTACGCATTCGCCCCCATACATATTCCATATTCTTCGAAAAGTTGTTGTTTTATTAATCGCAATCATTACCAGATACCCTTCAAGCGGTTGATCTGATAAATGATTCAAAAAAATTTTGACCGCTTTTGACGCATCTAATTCATAAATTAGTAATGGTAGTAGTAGTTTTTTCTTCTTCTTCAAATAAAGGCGGCGGCCGTTTAAACATTGAAAACGCTATTTTGAAAATAAACTAGCGCGTAAATTAATAATCATCGCATTACCGCGCTATGAAGCGAAATTCATACATTTTTAGAGAGAAACGGCTGTTGTTCGAAACGAGTCAATAATGAATGAATAGTATATATCGACTTAAACATTTGCTTTACACAAAATTTATTAGTAAATATTGATCTTCCACATTAACATTAAATTATTTTGAATGTACGCTCGCTGTATATGTATGCGAGAATACACACTTTGAACTAGTCGTCGAAATGTTAATAAACATTCGCTTAGAAAATAGACAAATTGAGCGTGCATATGGGAGAGTATGTGCCACCACACACACGCACTCCCAAACGAAAACAAAACAACAACAAAAAAAAGTTTAAAGAGAGGAAGAGTCCCCTATCGGAAGGTCAATGCACTGATAATTTAATTCATCCAGCACTCTTTTTTTACGAACGGGAGGGAAATGCTTTTGATATACATAATTTATATGTTAGCACTAAAATGGCGTTGTGTATTGCAGGAACAGGAGGAGTATTAGATTTAATAATATTTTTTTGCATTTCGGCAAACTAACTTCGAAATTAGACAATAAAATCCCAGCGACTTCCTCTGTGCGACGCATTGTATTTTAAACAATAAGTGGCCGTCGCAGCAACGTGGCACTTGTTAGCGGTGGCAGCGAGCGAATCCTAGGAGAGAAAAATATCCCTCTTCTCGCACGTCCCATAAAGTAGCTGGCGGGGTGCGGGAGTGTTATTATAATTCGATCGATGGACAGCGGACGATGCGATGGGGTGCATACATGATGATATTGTGTATGGTTGTATGTGTGGAACACCCTTTATCACGTCGATGCATAAGGGTGCTTACGGGCGCGCTTTGATTAGATCCCATCTGATAAGGTCCACTGCGGCAATTATTTATAAATTATAACGTTGCGAATGTACGGATGCGCATATTATTAGCAACAAACGGAGGGGTGGCGAATGGAGAGAATGGATGCGGCAGCAGCTGATCATCCACCACACAATACACGCCAGCAAAGAGTGTCGGGATTAAGAAGCAAACATTTCCCGCGTGTAATCATCAATTTTGATTAAAAACGAAGCCGTAGTAGACAATAATTTTAAAACGCATGTGCTGTGGGACATAACATTTACATTACACGCAGACCTATAAAAGTGCATGCGCGTATTGTCGTTTGCTCCTATTATATATCAGAAATTAATCCATCCATCCACTCCTTGGCCGGCATCCAACGTTTTTATTCGATACCAATAAAAATAAATCTACATTAGGCCGCAAAAATCTATTATATTTAATTTCTGCCATTGCCAGCTGGATTAATTGAACCTAACACATGGAAAATTTGCGACTTTTCAAAATCACAACAACGACACAACATTTCGGATGAGTGTATAATTAACAACAATAAGGGGGTGAATAATTACAATAGATGAGTATTGTAAGGTCTGGATTAAGAAAGGAAGCGCTCCCAAACGCAATCAATTTTGATTAAAGTGAAGCCATCGCATGGTTTTGATCAATTTTCCGCACATATGTTATCATTACAATATTCCGCCACGGCGGCTTATATTGCTGGAATAAAAAAATGTAAAGTAAAGAGAGAACGCCGCAGCAGATACATTTTAAGTTTTCATCCCTTTGCAAAATCACCGTCACATCAAAATAAAGAATGGAACACAATGTGTCACCCCTGCAGACACAATAACGTTACTTTTATTGTTATTTCCATAAAAAGTCGAATATGTGTTTGGATTTCGAAATTTCGCCCGCAACAATTTCACATCTAATATCAATAGGTTTCGTTCCGAATAATTTTTAAATAAAATTTCAGCTCAATATTCGTATTTAAATTTAAATTCTTCGTAAAATGAAAAAAGTTTTTCTATTAAATGCAGACGTCTAGTATTAGGCGAATAATAAAATGTTTTACGTTTAATTTCGTATTTAAAAAAGTAAATTACGAAGGAAAATCGTTTAGACAAATAAATGTTCGAATCGTTTTCACTAGAATAATTTTTAATTTGTCAAAACTCGTTTAATATAAGATGTATATAATGCATACGAAATATAAAGATGTTCTTTCTAAGCAGCAGTAGCAGCAGCAGCAGCAGCAACGAGATGAAAATAATTTAAATATTTTCTCTTTTTAGTCAGCAGCGCTGTTATTTGCAGTATGTATCTAAACTAAATAAATATCGTCGTACATATATTCAAAGCAGAATTTCCGTTATGAAAAATACGATGGCATTATCAAAATATATTTAAAAAAAAAGAGAATTTGAAGCATGACAGCGCCTAGTTAAAATTAGGCGAGTTGTGCCTGCAAGTAAGTAAAAAAACGCTGAAAGTTTCAAGATGTTAAACAGCGTCAAAAAGTAAATATGTAAATTTAAATATAAAGAAAACAATTTTGGATGTATGTATTCATGTGTACGACTGCGTCGTTACTTCGATTTTAATTAGGAAAATGCTAAAATTTAAATAAACATGTATATATAGGTGGCGGTGGCATAAAAGCGAAACTGAATGTTTAAGCCCTAAATCCATCCATACATCGCTCGCCTAACATTCGTAGTTTCATTACGTTAGTATTGATTGTGTGGTATCCAGAAGATTGAAACTGATCCATCGAAAGAGGGGAATTGTAATCTAACTGCAGCCCTCTAAGATATTCGTGATGCATAATGACAGAGTGGGGGGTTGAGCAAACTCAGAGGATTATACAGAGACCTTTTGATAACATATGCAATCGGACATGGGGCATGCGCGCTTTATCAGCGTATTCACTACTACACATATTCCGACGTTTACACGTTCCCTATATATATATATGAGCGTATATAGAGGAGAGAGGACATTCAACCGACCACTTTACAATATTGATAATGGTTTATTTATTTAAATATCTGCGCGCTTGCAAAACACCACTATAATGCGCACCGACGTGACACATAAGTTGACTAAATATAGCACGCGTGTAGGCAACTAAATAAACAGAGACGACATGTACAGCAGGTAGATGTGTGTGTATGTTGCGTGGAGAATGCCTAAAAATACAGCTGAATGCAGCGCATTTTTTCTTCTTTTTCATTAATATTAAACCTGACCTCTTAAACTGTACATCGGTCGTAAAAGCCGCAGCAGCAGCCGATCTGTGCGCAACTCACGATGATGCTTGCGCCTCCAAAAAATGCAAAAATAATAAAATTCCCAACGCACCAACAACACATACACACACACACACACAACGCCACAACGTTGTGTATTTCTGTATTGGCCAAGCTGCAACGAGACGCGCATCTCGCTCGGCTATTTGCATGGATTAAATTAAAATTCACATCAAATCAGCTTTATGCAGTTAGTTATTACCATTTGCAGAACGTTCGCCGTGACGGTTCAAGGTTTATGAATGTGTCAATGCGCGCATTGATTTCGAGGGCGCTTTTACGATCGCCGAATCAGCGGCGATGTCATGATGTTGAGGTTCTATGTGTTTGTGTGGGGCGCTTTTTTGTATGGGTGGGGCGCCTGCTGCCTTCGCGTGCAATATCGCGCGCGCGGCTGAGAACAAACGCGTTTCGCTCATTTAAATTGCAAGTCAGTCCGGGGCTGCGCTAATGTTATACGCCGTCAAAAAGAATTACCATTTAGCCCTGCTGTATGGAGTACGCCGCCGCCCGTCCGTTTCTCGTCGTCGTTCCCCAAATGCGCGCCTCTTCGCCCATGCATTCTTTACGCACACGTTTCCTGCGCTCCGATTTTTTGCACATGCCTACCTGACGCGAGCGGAAAATGTTAAAAACTCGCGCGCGCTGCATTATTGGAAGATATCGCTAGCATGCTGACTAATTAAATTATAGAGCGTACGACGTACAATGGAGGGAAGTATTTATGAGGATGCTTGTCTGTGACACTGCATTGTGAATAACCCCTTTTATTTGAATTATTTTGTTTTGTGCTGAATGAGTGAACGTGTATGTGTGTCTGTTTGTGTGCGGGAGCTGGCTACGGGTTGAACGTCACCGAGCCTTGCAAATCTACAACAATAAGTTGACCAACTTCCGTCCGTATATTAAATATCTATATCAAACATCTACTAATAAGCTTGCTATTGATCTCCCACATCGCAGTCCATTACCGCCTGCATGTTACGAAAATTTTCACAAAACCATCTAAATATTAGATTCATGCAAAGTGCGGCGCATTTTAAAAGCGCACATTTAAATAATTTTGCTTAATTTATTCTTATTCAACGTTTTTGCAATAATTTAGCCGTTTTTGGAAAATTACAGAATACGTAGCTGGCTAAAAACGCGCATTGAAAATCGCAAAATCAGACATTACGTTGTTTTAACGATGTGGAATGAAACGTGCACAATAAAACACAAACCTTGCTTAGAAAATACCAAACGTTCAAACAAAAATATCGTTGATTGCAACAGATTCCAACCAAACGCCAAACTCGTCACATTTTCCTTCAATTTTTATTCAAAATCACATTGTAAATTAAAAAAATTAGAAAAAATCAATTATAAACTGTAATATTTGACACAAACCTTGCTTGTAAAATACTACACGTTCAAACAAAAATATCGTTGATTGCAACAGATTACCACCCACGCCAAACTCGTCACATTTTCAACACATTTTCCTTCAATTTTTATTCAAAATCACATTGTAACTAACAAATTTTAGTAGAAATCAATTAAAAACTGTAATATTTGACACAAACCTTCCTGAGAAAATATTAAACATTCAAACAAAAATATCGTTGATTGCAACAGATTCAAACCAACACCAAACTCGTCACATTTTCAACACATTTTCCTTCAATTTTTATTCAAAATCGTATTGTAACTTTTAATTTTTAGCAAAAATCAATTAAAAACTGTAATATTTGACTAAGTTGAGTAAATATAGTCTAGCAAATTGACATATTGCATTAAATTCGATGTATGTTAATTAAATTTCCTTCAATACGTCCAATGTTTATTCAAATCCATACTCTAACTTAGAAATTTTAACCAAAATCAATATGAAATATAAATTTAGATAATATATTGTTGCAAATTGACGTTTTGCATTAAATTTCTGTCAATTTCAAATAATTATTTTAACCCGCATTGTAAATATAGATAGTAGATAGTAGAGCAAGACATTTTAAGAACTTTCGCATTAAAATTTTGTTTATTTGGAGAAAATTCTCATATGGTATGGCCAAGGTTTACCCAATATCATACCATAAAACATAATTTTAGTAAAAAATCAATTAAAAATGATAAATATTTAGAAAATAGTGTAGTAACGAGTTGACATTTTTAGTAATTTGTTAAATTTGAGTGAACTTTTGCACCAACCCAATTTGAACTTCAATGCCAAAACAATTAAATATCAGTTATTATCATCTATTAAATGGCATGAAGAGTTGGTTATTTATAATATTCAAATAGAAACAAGTTTACAAAGGCGAAATACATATTTAAATATTGCAAAAATTGGATAATAATATGAAAAATGTGCAAATTTTAATGAATAAAAGCGAAAACATTTACATTTGGGTAGAGGAGTAGATGCGTCTGCCTGCCTCGTGTATAAATTAGCGAGTCGCCAGCACAAAATAATGGAACGCGTTATATATTCCCCGTAAATAAATTTACAAATATTATATATTTGCCGAACGTAGGACGTGTGTGTGTATGCGCGCGTCACGGCGCTGGGATGAATAAAAATTAAGTATCGAATATTTATGTGCATGCATGTTTCATTGTATCAACCCTTATCAAAACTGTAATAGAACAAACGGCCGCCGGCGTTTATTATTAATTCGACGAGACCTGCAGCCAGCTAACAGCCAGCTAGCTAGCGCGCGCTGGCCTCCCCCCAAAAAAATGACTCATCGCACACCCGAAAAGAAAAGTAGTGAAAAAAAGAAGAGAGAACGAATCATTTTCGAAATTGGACGGAAAGCGCGCCCGTAAGAAAATAATCGTTGCCAATTGAATTTTCCACACTTGTGGATTTTCCCCCATGTGCGATTCGAATCTATATATAACTATAAACCACCTTTCACCCTTCCACGCGCGCGCGCCATTGTCGGATTAAACGCTGGCTGTTAGATAGTTTTGTATTCAAATTACGCGCCGAGCGAGAAACGAACGATGGAGAAAAAATAGAGTGCGGCATCGTGCGATTTATTACACGAACAGCCGAAATTGAGGTCAACCAACCGCCAATTTCGTTTCATCGAGATGAGGAAGGTCATCATCATCAACATCATCATCATGTAGTTTAGTAAAGCATCGCCCTAACTAATTGCGATCGCAAATTATTAATAATAATCGTAATCATAGTAATAAATGACGTAATTGGCGCTTCGTAAAGACGAGGAAAAACCGGAAACGGTTGCCAGTCGGCGGGTTTCACGCTTCGACGCCGTCGCTGCCACGAGCCGAACGCGTCCGCATTAGTATACACGTCGACGGGCGAAAAAATGCAGCAGGAGAGGCGCTCACACACACACACACACACACACACATATATATACACGTTCGAATCAAAACGGTTGTTTTTGGCGCCGACGATAATCACACCGCACATTTTCATCGAACAGGCGCCAATCTATTTGAGAAAAAGGTATCGCCGGTGCCCGACAGCGTTACTAATACGTAATTTTTTGTGAACGAATATAATTATAGATATTATTGTGTGTGTTGGTATACATACAATGTATACACACAATACGAAATTCGGTAAAAAAAAACACACACACACTCACAGATAATTACTTATTAAATAAATTATTTTCGTATATACAAGAGGCGAGAGGAAGTCGGTTTCGACGATTTGCATATGAAATCGTGCACCGAAAATGCACTCGCTTGCTCCAAATTGCTGAATGCGCGCCATAATTGTCGCTTGTGTTGTTTAAAAATAATAGATCTGTCATACAGCTAGACGATATTTAGTTCAACAATTCGTGCAGCAGCGTGCGCGGCGCAAAAATGCGTTCCTAATTCAATCCACTTCGTATTAATTGTTAAACTGAAATTGAACCCACGTGCAATCGCTCGCCGCTCTGGCATACGATGAGAACTGTGCCAAAGTGGGTTTTCATGCGCTTTCAGTAAGCAATAATATATTGTACACAGTACAACAACAACAACATTCAAATCGTTTTGAATAATTGATCTATTATTAATATATGTACGTCTAACAATATCGAAAGAAAAAAAATGTTAAATATGTAAAACTATATTTAGCTTAGATAGAACAATGGCTTATGCATAAAATCAAGATTCAATAAATTATTATTGATTTGCATTAAACGTTTATAAATAATCAATGTCTAAATGTATTGTTCGCGTTACAGTAACGTCAAAAAAATGGTTATTTTTTCACATTCAGGTGTGATAAGCGCAGCCAGATAGAAAAATTTAAACTTTTAAATGAGAAATGTTTATTTATACGCAATATATTATTTTGCACAACAAAACTTCCAACGAAATATATTCATACATCTATTGTTCATTCATAAATTCCCAAATAGTTAATAACTGACATTCAAATACAAAATTTTAAATTTCATTTGAATAAATCATTTATGCAAAAGTGCCAACAAAATAGCCGAGCGCGCTTTATTATTTTCACACCTTCACGCAAATATTTTCACGGGCGGAAAATAACATTCGCTTTTTTATTTCACGTTTTTTAAATATTGTACTTTATATGTCCATTGATTAAAACGCGCTGCATTTCGAAGGAAGTGGAAGGTGTGTGCGCATTCGAACGACATAATTTGAGGCTTCCTCAAAAATACAGGAGAGAGGAAAAAAATACTGTCACCCATCCATACGGCATAGAAATAAAAAAAAATGTGTATAATACTGTGCGGTCATGATTTGAGCCGAGTGTATAATTAGAATTCATTCTATAATAACTCATAAAGGAAATAGTTAAACGCTACGTACTTGAAACTGCGCTGTTGTTGCTTTTTTACTACATATAAGTGTAATGATACTATCTGACATTTACAAATGAAATTTTTGCTTCTTTTTGTTTCGTTGCGTATACAATGGAATTGAACTCGTTTAGAATATAAAAAAAGGACGATGAGGTATTATAATTTTCGTTGTTTGATGTATATATGTGTATGTGTTCGTTGTATGCAAATAAAGGAGAACAAGTGCGTAAATGAGTTTGGATTATTTATCGAATGCTTTTCCTATTTGGAAATTTTCAACCATTTAAATACAATTCGTTAATTATTTATTCATAAATATTTACATATGCAATTTGATGCAATCTTAAAGGCAATAAATTAGTTGAGTTTTTTTTTATTTCGAATGGTAATAACACTACAAATTGCCTGAATTATTTCTTTATCGTACGCAGTTTGAACGTAATAAATGGTGCTAATTTTTTCTTTAGTTAACATAAAAATACCAACTATACTTAATTTTTTTATCTAATTTCACCGTTTTTTATCGTGATGTAAATAGCGCAAAGTTCATTTCATACAGCGGCGAAAAGTTGGTATTTTTCGTATATTTATCACACAGGAATATCGAAATGCTCACTTTATAGAACGAATTTTGATTCGAAAACAAGGTGGAGTGTATTTTCAATTTTTTATAGATCATTGAAAATAATTGCTAATTATTTACGTATATCTCTTTATTTTTGTTATTTTTACAATAATTAAATGTAAAACTTGAGTATCGCAATCAAAACAAATAAACTTAGGCCACTTTCAAATATCTACATACATGTTAACTGCATACTTTTTTGTTTGATAATATACTTCTTGATGAACTAAAACTGTCAAGAGAATTTGATTGGCACCGCTGCCAGTATATGTTGGCAGTGATAAGAAAAGAGGCGGCTTTCCGAAACGCAATAATTTAACATTATTTTTAGTATAGGCTAAAATTAATAATTGTATCTCGTGCGAGAAATGATCGCTTTACGCGCTCGATTATGATTTGCAGCATTGGCGGTTGGATATTACATCGAAAAATCGACAAATAATGGCAGATTTGAGAATGGGAAACAGATCCCTACGTTAAATGATTTATCATAGTTCCATTTACGTGGCGCCCATTTGTACGCAATTCCATGGAAGTGATTAAACCGTACAAATGGGGAGTTTACCATATTTAACGATAATTTAGAGAAAAAAAATCGAATTAATTTCTTTCGACTCGTAAATACACCGTCCTAATGACGATAATAATTAGAGATCGTTGCCGTTTTACTGTATTGTTATTATTACTGCAGACTGCAGTTTCAGCTCGTGTTATTGTCAAACGGCAACAACAGGAATTAAAATGATAAATATTTTTATTGGCCAGCCATCCAAGCTCCCGCAATGTGATATTTACAGTTGATTTTTTTTTAATTATTTAAAGAATGCAGTGGCTGATTATAATCATAGCAATATATTTAAACAATATTTTAAAAAAGACTTAAATTTATTTTCTATCTTCGGCTATAAATTAATCTCTAAATACATTGCATAAATTGAAAAATGCTGATAAATTTCAATACATACTTAATTACTTAAAAAATCAAATTCCAGGAAATTTGTAAGGGTTTTCATTGTAGCATCAAAGAGTGTTTAAAAATGCATTTTTTATTTAATAAATAATATTTTAAAAAGCCTTAAATTCAATTCTTTTCACTATCAATCTTTGACTATAAATTAATCTCTAAATACATTATTGCATAAATTGAAAAATGCTGATAAATTTCAATACTTAATTACTTAGAAAATCTAAAAAACTAAGAACATATTTATTATTTTGTTGCGCTTTAAAATATTTATAAACAAATTCCAGGAAATTTATAAAAGTTTTCTTTCTAGCATCAAAGGTTGTTTAAAAATGCATTTTTTATTTAATAAATACTATACTATAGATTTTTTCTAGCTTGTAAGCATTAAATTAATCTCACAATTGAATTTCTCATGTAGCGTAAATTAAGAATGCTGATTGTGTCAACTACCTTTCTTTTTCAACTGATAACGTATCTCAAATTATTTAGAAAATATTAATGTTTATAAATATCATGTTAAACAGTAAACTTTTATTAAGTGTATGTTTATTTGAAAAAAAATGCAGTTGTTTGCAATAAACACAAACATCGATTTTTTGTTGCAATGCCTTTGGTTGTGGAAACAGTTAGCTAAGTTTCCAAGTAATCACTAAATAGGAATTCGTCTTGTTTATGTATCGAACTAGTTCCAAATGCGTCAGATTCGCAAAAACTAATTTCGCCATTAAATAATAAAACGCAGCGCTTTCATATTTCTGTCAGAGATAAGTAAAATAAAATTGTTTATAATCGCAACAACCTGTATTTGTTGTTACTATTACAATTTATAAGAGTGCAATAAAACATTTCATTTTTTTTCATAAATGCCGTTAATAATTGAAAGTTAATTGCTTTCACGTCTTGATTAAAACGCGCCAATAAAATTTTTCGTACGATCGTGCTAAATTCAAAGCATATTTTTCATAATTCACGCAATAAATATATATTTATTTTATATATTTATTTCATAACGTTATCGACTCGTTTATTATAAACTGTTATTGTTTAATTAATTATTGTCGAGTATCGTTTGCTAAATAAAATTTAAAAAAAAATATGTATATGGAGAAAACATTCGCCTGGCAATGGACACACTTGCAATAATATCGTCGGTCTAAACAATAAAACTTGGTTAAATCATAATCATTTACATTTTTATGATAGGTGTAAAAACTTATCTCAATATGTATAAAATAAATTTTGAAATTGTTTAACAAGCTGCGCGTTCGTAATTTATTATCTGTCAAAATTCGAATAAAAATCGGCGTTTAGCTATTAATCAGCATAAAATTAACATAAATTTTATAATATTGCAAATTTTCGTTCTAATGTGAAAGTGATAATCAATTAGCTGCATTATAAGATAGTGTAGGTGGGTGGTAAAAGTGCAATATGTTTTATACGCCGCTTTTTTACTTGAGCAAAACGGCGAGGCAGCAAGCGCAAGCCGCGCAAGCAAGCCAGCCAGCCAACAACTTATGCAACATCAAAATGGGAGAAAATCCACGACCGTTTCTTGCAGTTCCTTTTTGGTGCATTGTTAATATGACATTTAGTATAAATTGTTTTTATTTTGGATTGTGTTGCAAAATAGTGCAATTCATCGTTGTAACTCAAGAAATGACAAAAAGGCGATCTGAAAGGTAATTTTATATTTCAAACAATTATGACATCGTTCGGCTTTGTGAAATTGCAAAATTCGCTGCAAAACTTTTTCCAAAGAACTAGATTTATAACTTTTTTTTAACAGTTTGCAAACTGTACGTAGTAGTATATATATGTATATTGTAACTGCGTATTGATTTTATTATGAGCTTCGCAAAATGATAAATAATTCAGCATAATATTTTTGAATTTCCATTTTGCAATTATAATAAAATATACAGCGATTACAACATTTTGATGATGTGGGCTCGATAAAGTTGGCAAAGATATATAAATGCTTACATACAAACTCTATCATTTTTTTTCCACGATTTAATTGCAATTTGCACCTTAAAGCAATAATTAATTTTCATTTTGCGCACCCAATTCCTTCCTCGCTGGATATTGTTAGGTAATAATTACTCTTTTCAATCTTATATTCTATAAACGAGTAACGAATAAATCGTGTTGATTTGTATATTCCCACATGCGATTTTGAAAATGTCATTTCGGTTTTTTTCTCTCTCCACATTGTGAATAAGGTTGTGTAGGCCTAGTGGCAATAAGGCGTTGATTGAAATGCATTAACATTTATAGGCTTGCAGAAATGAAGATGAATATTTCATTTCATACGTGCAGCTATAATTACACGCGGCAAATATATTACACATTGCAGATTTCTTTACAGGAGAGGAGAAAAGCAATGCTCGCTTCTGCAACAACGATACTTCAATTGTACGATTTTAAACTGATTCAAAGTAAAAATGTATGGAAGTGTTGCTTTATGTAAAGCAATTTCAATGCAGAGGTAAAAAGAAAATACATTTGTACAGTATTTCAATCAGAACGTACAATAGTGTCCACGGAAATGGGCCACACAGGTAGAAAAATACACAATTTTCAACTTTACTACTTATTTTCATTCATCTATCAACTAGTTTTAGTTTCTAACATGTTAAATTATTTACATTTTTGCAAACACATTTGTACAGTATATCAATTAGATTGTACAATCGTATCTAAAGAATTAAAAATACACAATTTTCAATCGTACTATGATTAATTCTATATTAGGAAGCAAGTTAAATTATTTACATTTCACGATTACTATAGAAGTTTTAAATAATATTTGCTGTATGAGCTATTCAATTTGAAATAAGCAAAAGTCTGTCAATTTTTTCGCCTGGTAACAATTCCTTGTTGTAAATACATTTGCATATCAATTAGATTGTAGAATAGTGTCCGAAAAACGAAGTTATACAGGTAGAAAAATAAAATATGTTCAACCGTAGTGTGACCAAACTATTCTCTTCTATTTTTAGTTGACGTTCGTTTAATGCTTTAAAGTAGAAAATACAACAAAATACCTTCAAATATTTACAATACTATTGATTTGTTAAAATTTTTGATATTTATTCGACACAATTTGTAAATAAATAAGTGAAAAGGTACGATGTTTTTATCTTGTTCTAACATAGCATACAATATTTTTAGTTTCTACTTTTAGTAGGAGATAATACAATAACTTTAAATTACTTAAATTTTACTATATTATTGATTTTATATCATCAGAAAGCAACCAACTTTTATAATAATATTGTTTTATAACAATATACATGTAAAGTAATTAAAAATACAACAAAATACCTTCAAGTATTGAAAAAATGTATTATTGATTTGTTAAAATTTTTGATGTTTATTCGACACAATTTACAAATAAATAACTAAAAAACTACGATGTTTTTGTCTTGTTGTAACACATAGTACAATAGTTAATATATATTTAATTTCTACTTTAGTAAGAGATAATACAATTATTGATTTTATATAATCAGAAAGTAACCAATTTTTTTTATCTCTGGTTTATAACAATATATATGTAAAGTAATTAAAAGCCCTCAGCAAATAGTCGAAAGAGATCCATAAGATCGCCGCCAATAGATGTTATCTAAAAAAATTTGGCTCTTGGAGCTGAGAAGTTAGAGGGGGAGAACAAATTGCATCAAATCACCGAAAATTAGACGGCTATCTTAAAGACTTGATCTACTCTGTGTGTGCGCGCGGGAGGAAGAAACTCGTCAGGTTCGGCGGCCATTAAACGAAAACAATAATAATTCGTTCGTTGAGAGCGAGCGAATTTGTTTATATTCGTAATATTATCGCCTATTTTAGCTTGAAAATTAATCGGAACTCTTAGGCGTATATCGAGAGGTGTCGATTTTCTCCACACGAACCACATGGAATAATGGTAGCAAAATCTCAAAAACGTGATGGTATTAATAACAAGTACGTTATTTATAAAACACAAGTAAATTTGAGTTAATTTAGTTATGCATGATATTTTATTCAAGTATTTCCTTCTTGTGTGTGTTATAACAAGCATTTTTCCTATATGTCTTCGGTTGTTATTTATAGACATTTTCATATTACACATGTGTATAGAAAAGTGCATTGTGGCAAGAGACTTTAATGATATGTTACGTTTTGTTTGATTATTCTACGTATTCTTAAACTTAACTTAAAGACGTATTTATACAAGAAAGTTGTCTTTTGTCGCAGAAAGCAATATTTTAAAGTCGTTCCGCGAATATACTAAATAAAAATTCGTCTTTGAACAAACTGCAAAGTTGCTCAAGTGTTTTAAGTCTCAATTTCTTGCAGCCAAAGAGAGATGTAATGGCTTCGTTATAATAAAATTGTCCTCGAAGATATTGCGCTGATTCAACATCAACATCAACAACAACCATTTTCGATTCTTTAATTTCTAACATAGGTACAAACAATACATATCAGCGCGGCGCATAATTTATTATAAACCAGCGTTAATGTCGCAAAGTTTTTTTTATGATTGGATTAATGTTCGGCGCTGAAATGAAAGTTTTAATTTAAAAGTTAATCAAAATCACGAGTTTTAACTTTAATCGGAGATTTGGGCTTATATGGTTAAAAGTTAAAACTCTGTCATCACTGTTGTAGCGAAACTTAATTTGTTTTTATAAAACACAATTAAACTTTAAATTTATACATTCGACGATAATGTTGACTTAAAAAAGAAAATGATTAAATCGGGCATAGAATTTATATAAGGCTGCGCATTTTTGTGTTCGCGCAAAATTACCTGATGAATGTTATTTCATGCCGAAGGTTTTTCTATAAAAACTACTAAAATTGGATATGAAAAATGTGGTAATTGGGTCTTATTTATACACGACCTTAAATCAACGTCTACGTTACCTCTATTCAAGAAAAATCGTTATTAATGAAATGTTATATTTTCTGCGTTTTCTGTTTTATCGTTGATGTCGTTGTCGTTGTCGTTGGCGAAACATACCGCACACACATTTTATTCTATTTATTTATTTTTGCATATTTAATTTAATTAACTATTCAAGATTACACTGCAATAATAAAGGTTTACTCTCACACAAATCGTAAACTGTTCGAGACAGTTAATTTGTGTCCTAGCTTACATTATAATGCGTTTGGCTCGCAAAGTTGCTGCGACTCTGTTTTTAGCATTCTTGAACGTACCGAAATGTATTTATTAATATTAATGCATTCGCGTATATAAAGATATCAGGAACGCTTTACATTTATATACACTTTCCAAATACGCTCACATATAAAGGCAGCAACAGCAGCATTTTCTGGATGAGTAATTTAATTACTTATAAATCTTGCTCTAGATATTGATACATTTTTCATCATCAGCATCATTTTTTAAGCCATAAAATGTTTTCCGCATTGCTAATTAAGTTTCTTCACATTTAATGGAATATGCAAATTGAGATTATTGTCTATATCTAGCGAACGCTTTTAGTTTATTAACGAGTGCAACAATCTGCCATAGGACAGATAACTTGCTCAGCTAAATAAAAACTAATTTTAACGTTTAACGATATTTATGTCATTTTAAGAGAAGGATTTTGATTTTTATTGAAATTTTAATACTTTCTGATGATAATCTATGACGTATTTAAAAAAATGAGTTTTAATAAGTGCAATTATAATAAATTTAACTGTCGTAAGACAAATTTAATGTAGTGCAACATATTAAGTAGATTTGTAATTTCATTAATTTTATTTTTATTTAACGCAATCTTAATTGATGTCGACTTGGACCACATTCACTCAAATGTAGTTTTTAATAAATGGTAAAACTTATTTTATTTTGGCGTCACGTAAGTGACTTTAGACATAAATATGACTGAATAAGTCAGACCAGGATATGGTTACGATTTGCAAAAAATGCAATTTTAGAAAATATTGTACAAATATAAACTCATTCTCAATTTCTCGATAATCAAAGCAGAAACGTAATTAAGACATAATGAAAATATATCATATTCATAGATTGCTAATCAATAATAAATAATCAATAAAAATGTACTTGGAAAGTTTATGAATCACCATGTATATGCAGTTTGAAAAAAAAAATATGTTGTGTTCCGTTTTGTTTTTTTACTAGAATATAAATGAGTAAATTATGAAAAATGTTAAAAATTGTTTGTTTATGAATGATTGGATGCATTATATTTTCAACCTAATTCCCCACCTCCTCCACAGTGAGCACTATTCAAATCGCATTTTATTAACTATTAACCTTTATTCGCCAAGCATAGAAAATACTATAAATAAAAAAGCACATTTATATAATAGATATTATTCAATAGGATATAATAAATGTTTTAAAAACTTCTATTCAGCTTGTATTATGTCGTAGATATTAGAAAATAATTATCGTTTATTATAAAGCATATTTAATATGTATTTGATACAACATTTTTGTGGTCATAAAACGTGTTTTGTATGATAATTATATCTTGTAGAAATTACTTTTATTCTCGAAACGGATTTTTACTAATTTTTAATCTCAATGTACGTGTAATAACAGAGAGAAAAAAACGCATAAAAGTTTCGTCACAAGATTGAAAACCATCATCCACACACACATTTATGTGCAGAACAAATCTATGTATGAATAATTAGAGCTGATAATATATTTAAAAAAAAAATACAACAACGCAAAGCGCCCGCTTGAAAAAGCGACATCAATTTCGTTTTTATGCGAAAATGAATACACACATATATAAACGATTAATGAATTTTATCAAAAAAATATATGATGCTTGGCTACTTTATCACCAACACAATGCAACATAACAATTTTTATTTATATATGTCATTATAATTTTTTTAAATATAAAAATTTATTACATAATGTGCGCAAAGTAAAATTTTCCTCGCGATAAAGTAAATCCAATATATATTTTTTTTTCGTACAAGACAAGTGCATTTCCATTTCATACGCAAATAAACATACATATATAGTATATTTTTTTTATTGTTGCAAATGTAACGAAAAATCAATCAAACCACGTCGGAAACATTTCGCGACAAATTTCTTGCATATACGTTTTGCCTCGTCTTTGCACCCCGTTTCCTTTTCCCACAAAATCGGACGTAATCGATTCACACACACACGATTGTAAATAAATAATCCCAGAAAGAAGAGAGAATCTATCAACAATTATTACATCATTTGGTGTCGACTCGCGATGAATACGAAATTCGCATTTCATTCAAATTTTTGGCATTTTTAAAACACTAATAACTACGAGTTTTATTTGAATATTTGGACGTCTATCTAATGCTCCAAAACACATAGCACGAATACCTAATTGTGAGTAATATAGAAATTATTAAAAAACGAACGAATCGTGCGCGAATCGTATTAAAATATATTCAAATGTGTAGCCGTTTCCTGTTAATTTTTTAAATCAGCCGGCTAATTTATTGGCTGGAATCTGCATAATAATTTCAGACAACTTTCTCTATTGATGGATTTTTCTAATATACACAGCCAGCGCTTTAAATGCGTATATGCTAATTCTTTTTTCTATCAAATTTTTTTTCTTATGTATTATATTATAGGTGAGTAAGTGAATTTGAGTTCCACGAAAATGTTTCACCACCCGTCCAGAAACAATCTGTCGTTTCATAGAAATTGCAATTACCTGACGCTTAATAAAAGGATAGTTGAAACTCGTTTTTAATTTTAGCATAATTTGAAGCCAATTTATTTTAATAATGCACCTTTTTCCCTTAAATTATTGATATTTTCTTTAAAGGTGCAATAGAGCAAATAAGCTTACATAACAAGCGTTTCCAGCATTGCAAAAGCGTAAAAATAACTATTGCTTGAAATTTTTATGAAAATCAAAATAAAAAGTGATTTTTCCTCACAATTATATTAAATTTTCATAAAATTTAAGAATGTACATCTTAAAAATTTATGAAAATAATAAAAAATAACTAATGCACTGCAAGTTTTCATAAAAATCACATTTTATCTAAAAAATCTTAATTTACACCTATGATATAATTTTGTTTTTTTTATGATTTTTAGTTTAATAATTTTATCAGTGCTCATTCCTTTGGAAGATTGTAAAAAATTAAACAAAAACATGAATAACAACTCATATTTTAACTATTTAAACAACAATCATCACATTTATTTTTAAAATAGCAAAGTGAATTAGGATTAGACTGAAAATACACATTCTTGTATTTATCTTGGCAATTTTTGAACACATTTTTTTTTAAAATAAGTGCACGGTTTAGTGTTATCAGGTGGAAGAAATTAAAAAATACCTATCAGCGTTTTCAATTCCAGCCATTGTTTTGAAAACCGTGAAAAACTATTAAAATGAAGCGATTTTTATTATTGCGCACCGTTCTGTGGCTGAAATTACCATCATAAATTATATTTTGCATATTATTTACCTGGCCGGACCTATAAAGCCTACATTCGCCTGTAGTGCGAATTCATTTGACGTCGCCTGTATAATAAATCGTATGGCATCATTTGCACTTTTGCAATTTAAAAATGTAAATGTTATCAATTTCAATATTAAATAATCCATTGCTTAAAAATAATACACATTACTTGTAAAAGCAACCCTCTAAATTCAAATTTTCTTATCATTTTGCATTTAAATATGAATAAGCCATTACCTGGAGCTTATTTTCATATTATCTATTGAATAAAAACGTACCGAGAATTATGCATGGATGGAGAGAGGCCAGTTCAAAGAATACTATATATCGAAGGAAGGGAATATTTTTTCTGAAGCATTTTCATTACAATAATTACCAGCGCATGTGTGTGTGTGCCTGTGTGAAATGTGTAATGATAATATGGGCTCTATATAGCTAGCTGGTACACCCTATGTGCGCGCACATAAATGAAAAATTACGAAAAGGCGTTTTTTCGATTGCGCCCAAACCCCTAATTATTTCTATAGAATCATTAATCAGCGTACGTTATGATATAAAACACGCCTCGTTTATAACTCATCATTTCCCATTTCGTTTTTCAAAAACAATTATGAAGCGTGGTATATATAGGTGGCGCTTGTACTACACCAACAACAACAACAACAACAACAAACAGAGTATGTATATATGTGTATGTGTGAGAGTGTGAGTGTGACGTCACACGTTCGTTCGTTCTCAATGAATAATAACATCGCGGTTGGTCCGCGCACAGCGCACACACATCTATAAACAACAATTGGCATGCTAGAGCAAGATATTGTAAAGTGGATTCCAGTCTGTGTGATGTTCATCAACCGAGCGCCGACTTTCCCATGAACGTTCCAGTCACGACAAACATCTGCCAACTTTGATTTCGTTACTCTACTTCGAAAAATTGCTGTCCTTTGTTTTTACTCTGACTTGGAACAATTCGATGGTTGGTTTTGTTGCTCGCGCTGCTTTTTTGGCGACAATTTCTATTAAATCGTGAATTTCGGCAGAAAGATAGAAAGATACCTATTTTCTTATAACAATTTTCATATTTACAGTTGACAAATTTAAGATTCTTTCAGATATTTAAAAAAAATTATTATTCCTTGCAAGATTTAAAGTCTCGAATAATTTCCACATTTCCAACTTGAAAATTTCGGCTTCGTTGATAGAGAGCCAGAAAAAAAGAATGCAAATTTTATAAAATTGAGTTGGAAAATTTGTAGCATTTACAAAAAGTTGAGTAATTGCAAGACGAAGTAACATTGTCACGACAAACATCTGTCAACTTTGATTTCGTTACTCTACTTCGAAAAATTACTGTCCTTTGTTTTTAGTCGAGTTAGAACAATTCAATGTTTTTGACGGTAATTTCTATTAAAAGGTGAATTTCACCAGAAAGATACACGTATGTACATTTTCATACAAAATTACTTTTATATTTTCTGCTTTAAAATTGACAAAACTAAGATTTTTTAAAAGAAATTTATTTCTTTGACGACAATTTCTAATAATTAGCAAAAAAATATACCAAATGAAAATGTGAGAATAAATGTTGCCAAAAGACGATTTTAGACAACGATCTAAAATGAACTATAAGTATTCGGAAAAAAACTAGACGGTAATGAAGCATTAATGCAACAATACACAATTTTTCCTGATGTGTAATTTTATTTAGATTTCAAAAAAAAAACGAAATGTTCTCACATCGTAATTATTAGAGAATATAAAGAAGGAAAAAAAGTTGAATAAAAACAGAAAACATGGTGCGATATTTAAAGAGATTTTCATTCATCTAGAAAGAATCTTGTCATAAAAATGCGTACGTGTTGCGATTTTAATAAAATTTGTAAAATGTACAAAAAAATTAAGTTATTGCAAAGTAAAGTAACATTATTACGAAAAACATCTGCCAATTTTGATTTGGTTACCTGAAAAATTGTTATACTTTATTGTTTTTACAAGTATTAAATATTGGTATAAAAATTTTTACATTTCTATGTTTAAAATTTAAATTCTTTGCAAGATTTAAAATCTCAAAACAAAGTTTTAATCAAATAATTAACACATTTCCAACTTCAAAATGTCGATTTCACATCGTAATTATTAGAAAATATAAAGGAAAAAATAGTTTTCAAGTTGAATAAAAACAGAAAACATGTTGCGATATGTAAAGAGATTTTCATTCATCTAGAAAGAATCTTATCATACATTTAAAAATACGAAAAACACTAGAAATGTGTACGTGTTGCGATAAGCGCGCGCGATTTTAATTCATTAATAATATTCCCCGATTCGAAAACAAGCAAAACAACAACGAAAAATGAATAACACTATTTGAAATGTTTACAAAATGATAGTTTAATAGTAGAATTATCGTGTTTATTTATCATGGATTTTTATGAAAATGTCACTCAATCGTGATTATTTAATAGCATATGAAGCTGACGTCAGTTTATCACGTAATCGAAGATATGAAATAAAATAAAATAGAAAAATTCGATTTCAAAATTGTTTGTTGAAAAACGTGCTTATTGAATGCGCGTAATTTTTTCAGGCGATAGCGCAAAAACGGCTTTGTCTTGTCAGCGTGTCAATAATTACTCGTGGATATGTGTGTGTGTGCAACAATTTTTTTTTCTATTCTATTCTCTCGCACTGGCTGGATTTGCAATTTATTAGAGTGATAGTAATCGTGCATGATTCAGCGTCGACGATTCTAATACGATTTACCTCAATCTTTATCAATTAGCTGACATCGAACGGCTTCTTGCCCGACAATTGTGTAACGAGATGTGTTCGTGATGATGATGTTGAGCGGAATATTGCGCTCAATACTTCGCCTTATAAATGTTCAAATTATCTACACCATTTTGAATATTTTATCATATATGAAATTTTATTCTATAAATAAAGCCACCACCAGTTTGGAGTAACACAATGTAATTAGTGCATCTACTAGATTGATTTTATTACGTAACGCTACGAAACCGTGAATGCTTTCGGCTTAGCAAATTAATTAAAATACTTTTTGACAACTTTTTTTTGTTATTTATATATATATATTTTTTATTCGAAAAATAAAAAAAATCTATCCTATATCTATAGATTGCAAATACAATGAAATTATTATTATTCCAACAATAAAATTGGATATTGTATGGAAGACAATTGGTAAAAGTACAACAACCCATCACCATCACATCCTCCCAGACATTGAATTGATTTTTTTAAATGCAGTGAACAACGATTATTTATTTATATATTTATTTATTTATATATATATATATTTTAGCATAGCAAATAGAATTATTAATTATTGGCAATTATAGAAAATTATATAATTATTTCTAACGTAAATATTAAGGTTATGACACAATCTGTGTAAATTAACTGATAATAAAAATTCAATTAGTTACACTTGGCCCAAATTCACCCACTCCACACTATCAATAAATATTTTTTTAGGTTATATAAATCGACAATCTAATATTCAAATTTATAATGCTGCTTATAATAGAATTTAACACGATATAATATTGTTTCACATAATGGCATTATGTAATAACGCAATTAAATTATATACTTTGCAGTAATTTTTATTGTATTAAAACAATTCCAACAATACAGCGACCAGACCAGCTCGACGCTTTTCGTTAAGTTAGTTTGTTTTACGCTAAAAATTTACGAATCGAAAAATTGAGCAAATAAATAGAACCAGTTCACTGTGTCAAGTGTGTTAAATATATTTTTTGATAAAGTCGACGATATTTTAACAACATTTCGGTTAAAAATCAAGATAACGCTAAATAACACGCTATCCTTCAGAAAAATTGCTCACTACTTTTATATAAAAATGTTAAATTATATAATTATTTAATAAATCGTTGACTATTAAATATAAAAAAGATGCAAATATTTAGATGAAAATCAATGTTGAGATAAAATTATAAATATTCAAATTCCTTATGTATATTTAATAAATATTTAATATCTGTGATGAGAAATTAGGAATTGGCTAGGCTATTTACGAAAATCAAAGTCAACGTTATCAACATTACAATAAATCCTCGGGCGATCATTTAAAGAAATTGCTAGCTTTTAAAATACAAACAATATAAATTATATAATTATTTAATATTTGTAATGGGAAAATACGAAATGAGTATGTATAGACAAAAATCCTTGTTAACGTTATCACATCATTAAAAATCCTTCCGCTAGCCTTCGCAGAAAATAAACCAACAACAAATCTATAGTGGTATTTATTGTTTGTGAATGTTTGTGAAATAAATTATAGGCGAAAATCAAAGACAATGTTATGATTTCTTTAATTCAGCCATGGTATCGTAAGCTTTTATGTGCGAACCGAAACACGTTGTGATTTTAGTGTTCTTCGTTGTTGTAATATGAGTGTAATTCAAGTAATACCTATTAGTGAAAATTCTGCGTTTGTTTCAATTTTTTATAATCCGAGAAATTAAAAACTAGCACGAAATACATATTAGTGCATTGTGAAATAGACATGCCTGTGCAACTTAACAAAAATAAGACCCACAACTGCTAAATAAAATAAATATATAATGCAATTTGCAAATTAATAACACTTAAGAATCAAGCTTGCAAATATAACTTCAGTGTATCGGCATGTCGTAAGCTGTCGCACAGAAACAGTCGGTTTTTGTGTTCGAAAATCGTTTCCCCACAAAAGAGTTGAGAATGCAATACTATGCACTTTCATTCTATACCTGCATCTGGACTGTATAAGTTTATTTTTTGTATAATAACAATAATTATAATCCTTGACGCACCCCTTTGCACCGATAGTAGTAGCGACGATGTTCTTGCCTACCATACATACATATGATTATTTTTTATGAAATTGCAAATGTTTAAGTTTATGTTTGACAATAATTGTAATCCTTGACGCACCCCTTTGTATCGATGTTTTTGCCTACCATACATATAAACAATTATTTTTTATAAAAATTACCAACGTTTAAGTTTATGTTCCTGATTTTTTAGTCAATCTAATATTTGTGAATTAATAATAATTATAATCCTTGATGCACCCCTTCACACAGATAATAGCGACGGTGTTTTTGCCTATTTTTTATGAAAATTGTAAACGTTTCAGTTTATATTCCTGATTGTTTATAATAAATCTAATATTTGTGAATTGACTTTGCGTGTGTAGGCGCAAATCAAAGACAACGTTATCTAAATTTGCAGTTTTAGTGTTTCTAAAACTGCCATAACAGCCGACAGCACTAAGCAACAGAATATTATTATGATTATTATTATCATTATTATTAAATTATTCAAAGCATATAAAATTGAAATCACACATAAACAGCTCGTTTATTCATTTATTCGCTTTAAATAAAATGTAGTTCGCGACCTTTTCTATACTTGTAATCGATTTAAATTATACCGTGCAATTATTCTTTAAAAATGGTAATTTTCTCAACACATAAATTAAAATCAATTACACGTACGTAGGTAGAATTTTGCACTAACAACACACCGAATTTATCGCTATACGGCGTCTGGCACATGATTATTATTAAAATTGTTTCGCATTAAAAACCGATCGAAATTACTCTATCCTTCACGCGAAAAAAATCTGACAAAATGCAATTTTTACTATACCCCACAAGTGGCACGGCCGTCTAAAAATATCGTTTCGATGTGTAGCATTCAATATATTCATAGAAATAGAATTGCATTTTTAATGTGCTTGATCAATGCTTGAACTATTGAATCAGCTGTTGTTGCAGACGTCATGCAATTCCCTTTCCCACACACACACACACACATACACTCGCACACATCCAGCTCACACACATACACAACGACCTCGCTATAATTTCCAGCTGATACCGACGACACTTCATATATGTGCAGACAACTCATTGTATAAACAACAACAACAACAACAACAACAACAACAACGGCAGCAGCAGCAACAAAAAAAAATGTTTATTACAAAGAAGCAACGTTACCAGCTCTAAACAAACCAGTCGCTTCTTTGTATTTATTAACACGTTTCTTTAATTAAATCGCGCTGACACATTGCGGGCGTGCGCGCGCATTCCGCTTTTACTTTACTTTCAGTTTGAAAAATCGCGCTCTTATCAGCCTTGATATTAAAAACAACAACAAATAATGTATTATATATAGGGATTTTTATCGAAAAAATTATTGTTGGCGAGGGGGTTTTAAGGTCAACGTGATTTCGTCGTCGTCGTCGTCGTTGTTTTTAGCTGGATTTGACTTTTACGCTACACTCGATTAATCAGCTGTTACATTCGGCTAAAAGCGGAAAATTTCGAAATTATATACAATGTGTTTGATTCGCGCTTTTTTAATTCAATCATGCTGTCAAACAATTTGGTATTATAGTAAGGTTTTTGGAAGTTTCTGCTAAATTTTTGTTTTAAATAAAGGTTTTTATCCAATAATTACAAATCGAAAAGGATTACAGTGGAACCTCAAAATACGTCCATTCGTTCTACGAATTAAGGTCGTATGTCGAGGTTCCATTATACTTTAATACAAATTTTAAAACCAGTAAATAAAGTCTGTTAATAGCATCGATACCTACTATTGTATAATATGTTGAATGTAAACCATTCTCGTTAATAAACTAAACATTTTTGGTAAAAGTTTATTTTAATGAACCGATTTTTTTGCTGTTGTATGTGTTATCTCCACTTAATACATGGTTGTTAATTAAATTTTTAACAATATATAAAAATGCGCGTTTTTCATCTACGTATCAAAATTACAGGAAACAATAAACTCGGTGTGTGTATGTATGTAGTAAGCACATACATGTACGTCAGTTTTTTTTATAAATATATTTATTTTCCATTCGTGTTTAAGTTTTTAAATGTCAATGCATGGCAAAGGAAGTCCACTTTGTTGATGAACGGACAATATTAGCGAACAAATTTTATACATCCTGTCCGCAGGTCTCCATTTACTTGCACATGTAAAACTACACCTTTTTGGTTACATTATATTAAAAATAAAAACCGATTCCGCAAACGTCGTTTCTCATTTGCCGTTTTATCGCGCATAAATGAAAAATAAACAAAATTAACAATCGTTTCGAAAACACAATTTACTTTTTCTCAAAAAAAAGGGAAGAAATGTTGTTGTAAAATAAAATTCGTAACGTAAAAGTAAATAAAAATGGAATGTATATGTATGTGAAAAAGCTTACAAGTTATAAAAATAACAGTATAAGTAAAGCGCTTCAATTTGTATAAAGCTAACCTATGTATTTACAAAAAAAAATGTTTTTTTTTGCTTTTCGTCCATTGATTTAAAGATAACAAAAGGGCAAATTACCAAGTGACTGATTTTCATACATTAACAATCCAAAGCACTAATACTGAACAAAATTGAATTTTTATGTTTTGATTATACTTTGTCTTAAATTAAATAAAATTTGTACGTAAAAATTAATAAAAATTGAATATGGGTATGTGAAAAAGCTTACCAATGAATACAAAGCGATTCAATTTGTATAAAAGCAAAGTATTTACAAAAAAAATGTTCTTTTTGTCCGTTGATTGAAAAATAACAAAAGCGCAAACGCATATTACCATGCTATAAACAGACTGACTTATTTTCATGCATTAACAATCCAATGCACTAATTGTGAATCAAATCGAAGTAGACATAGCAATTTTTGTGTTGTAATTTAACTAATTCTCATAAAAAATTCGTTAATAAAAATAGATTGTGTGTATCTAGCTAAAGTAATTAAATTGAAAGATACAAAAGCGCAAGCGCATATTACCAACCAAGTGACTTATTTTCATGCATTAACAATCCAATGCACAATTTTGTGAGCGAAATTCAACTAGACGTATAGCAATTTTTGTGTTGTAATTTAAAAAGTTGTGGGCGTAATTATTTTGCCCCTGGACCGGAAAAATATTCTTTTTCGTATTTTAGTTAAGATAGGTGTGCCTAATAAAATACGACATTCCATTGGTCGCGTTGGGCAATACAGCTCACACACGACGCGAATTTATTATAATTAATAAACAGAATTTCTTTGTGGTGTGTGTGTGTGTATGCTGTCTGAGTGTAAAAGTATGTGTGTGTTGTGCGTACCCCCCGAAACACACTCTACACAAAAAAACGCATGAAAAAGAGTCGTCGCTTTTATGGGCTGCAAGAAGCGAGAAGGAACGAACGTCTTTTGTTCCTTTTCAAAAACCGACTTGAGAATGCAACAGCGGTCAAATTATAGAGTAGGCCAAGCCAATTTTCTTTGCAGCTTCCCCTAAAGAATAATGTTTGTGTGTGTGTGTGCATGTGTATGTATATGGGTATATGTTGCATGAGAAATGTTGCAAATTACAATCAACGATCTTATCGATAAATATTATAATCTTATCGTCTGGTATTGATAATGCGTTTGAAAAATTTAATCATGTGATAACTGTCAAAGCAACAAAGCACTCTGGAAGATTAGGTCTTAAAATTTGAAGACAAAAAAAATATCGTATAGTAGCAGCCTCGTTAGAGCGGAATGTTTATTTAATAATTTCCCCTTTTATGGTTTTCAAGAGTGCATGAGAGATAAAAGTGGTTATAAATTTAGGCCATGGTCTCCAATCAACGTTGGGGACTATTTTTTATAACGCCACTAACAAATTTCAAGTTTTTTTAGTAAATCATTTAAACTGCCTCTGGTCGTTCGATTTTTTTCCCTTAAATATACGTTATACGTACGAGGCAGGCATTTTTTGCTTTGCTAAGGTTAGGAATTCAGGTAGACGAAATGTGTAAAGAAAAAATACACGAATAAAATGTAATTTAGAAAAAGTGATATAGAAAAAAATGTTGTAGTAGAAAAAAAAAAGAGTGAAACTCACCAACTTGCAGTACATTATCCACGCAACCAGATTCTAATAATTTTAATCCTTTACAGAATGATAGATTTTGGGGTTCACCACCGGTAGAGTTCACAGGGGGCACTCGCGACAGAGAAGAGTACATGCATATGTCGCGTTCGTTACGCGGAAACGACCAGAAGATAATTCGTCGTTGCACTGGTTCCGGTATGCGGTCATAGCGTTCTTCAATGCGTTGAAACGGAATGTTTTCCGCGACAATTTTTGCTGTAATGTCGAGCAAGGAGTCGGGAGAGCGAGCGCCCTCCCATCGGGAGCAACACAACCGCCTGGCCACAGCCATCGACTCTCACTAACTGAACACCGCTCCACCACACCGCTACAAGCGAACCAGCAAATGCGACCAGACTGATGCTAGTGCGCAACTCCGTTGCCCCCACTAAGGATTCCCTTTACAGCTGATGCGACCCCCGCGTGCGTAATGTCGTTTGTTTATATTCGCCACATGGCGCAAGGTGCGGAGGGTCCCTACTCATTCCAGCATGGACCACTTATGATCCATCGACTTGAAAAACATAAAGATTGCTTCAAATTGTTAAATTTCTTCATCTTACCCGTTTACTACTGTTAATTGCATTTTGTAAATATTACTGAAGCAAATTAATATGTAAATAAGTAGCGTATGGTGAATTTTCAAGCAAATAGAAGCGATATCATCTGCGCGTGTTTGTAACTCTATGGTAGCGGATAGGACATAAGAGCATTTTACGTATAGAGTTCAGTGCTGTAGTGTCGTGGCGGCCAATGGAGCGCCAGACGTAATTGCGTCCGCCCGCATTGATTAGCGATCAAACACAAGATCAATACAACTCGCTTCTACCACCTCCTCGATAACATTATGCATCAAATGTTATCATTTATTGTTAGTCAATATCGCTGAAAAAAAACCACCACCGTACGCCCTCTGCATTATTTAAATATATCCATCAATTATTTATAAACAAAATGCTGAAAGCATCAACACACACAGCACAGCAAAACGAATAGGTATGAAATAATAATATGCGGTGGTTCGAGACATTAATGCCTTTTTATTATTATTATTATATATATAAAACAAATATTATATTTATGATTTCATGTTTTTCTAGAATATTGTTGGGTTTCACATGAATATGCAAAAGAGTTCAACAAACGAGTCGATAGGAAATATAACGACCAGCAGTTTCTGACGGTCGAATGATCTTGACCACCTGCAACCAAAAAGGAAATGAACGTTTGCGTAAAGTGGATGCAATCTAACCCTATTAAGAAGCCCCTATAAGTGCAACAACAGCAACAACAACAACAACAAAAAAAACAACATTATTGCAGGAAGATAAAAATAAAATAAATACAACTACAGCTGTCAAAAAACCGTCATCGCATTTTTTTTATTTTATAAAAAACATTCAATAAGGGCATTTGCAAATTACTAACGGTTTGTTAGTTTCAAACTACATACATACATACATACACCTGAAACCATTAAAGCGGCAATTTCGCTATTTAATTAAAACAATTTATGATATGGAACTTTCATTACACCAGTGGTTTCCAATCGTTCTTTCATATTTACGCCCCCTTTTTTGTTATAAAATAATTGTTGTACCGTCTTCGATACATGTAACCCATTTTCAAAAATATGGAGCGTCTCACAATGTATAGGTACAGTGCAAATCAGCGAAAATTCAACAGTTTTAAAAAAATCAGTATTTGTTGAATATAGTTACTATCGAACGGGTCTCAAAGAAAAGGATTTCCTGGGACTGCAATTTTTCGAGATCCACGTTTACCTGAATTTTGACAGATTGGTCTATTTAAAGTATGCAAATTTATTGGATTAGTTTCAGGTATCCAAAATTTAGTCCTTTTATCTGACCCGCGTTTGATAGTACGAGACCTACCCCAAAAAATGGCGCTTCAATTGAAACAAAATATCACTATGATATTTGTCTACTTCAATCCGTTAGGTATCAACCTTCAAAATCTCAGACACAAGCATGGAATTGTTTATTTATTGCGCGCGATTTAAGATGTGTTTTTGTTTTTTACGACAACGCGCCTGCCCGCAACTCCAAGATTGTTACTGAGAAAATTAGAGTTCGAAATGCTTCCTCACGCCTCGTATTCGTCGAATTTCACTCTAAGCAATTATTTTCTTGTTCCAAATTTCAAAAAATGAGTCGCTAGATAAAAATTTGCTTGAACCGAAGAGGTCAAATCTGCGAGAAGCGCGTATTTTGCAAAACTTAATGACAGATACTTATTAAAAAGTTGTAAGTATTGAGTTATAACAAGACTAGATTTGAAAAATAAAAAATAAACAACCATATTTTTTGTTAAGCGACGTACTTTAGCTACTACTTTCGTAATGAAGTAGAAAATTTGAATTTTGCTGATTTCTATGTCTACGGCATAATTTATGATATTTTTCAAATACAATTGCGCGCCCCCTTACAATAGTCTTATATCCCCCTAGGAAGGCGCATATTTTGCAGAATTTGATGAATGTAATTTTTCCAAAGATATTAAAAAGTTGAAACGTGACTTGAGTAGGTGTATTGAGGCTACGTTTGTAAAATACAAAATAAAAAATTAAATTATCATATGTATTTTTTGTTAAACCGCGTATTTTGAAAACCAACCTTGT
The DNA here is from genome assembly GCA_030264715.1 of Adinopsis sp. GC000173. Classification (NCBI taxonomy): domain Eukaryota; kingdom Metazoa; phylum Arthropoda; class Insecta; order Coleoptera; family Staphylinidae; genus Adinopsis; species Adinopsis sp. GC000173. Next base: position 98,105 of record JARJDW010019784.1, on the reverse strand, counting down.
AAAGAAGCCGAAAGTTTGCATTTTGCTCGGATTTTTGCTGATTTCTATGTTTTTACATTTTTCTTATAGAATTACGCGCCCCCTTGTAATTGCCCTGTACCCCCTAGGAAGGCGCGTATTTTACAAAATATGATAAATGTTACTTTTACAAAGATATTAAAAAGTTAAAAAGTCGCTGAACTAAGTGTATTGACACTATGTTTGAAATATAAAAATTAAATCATCATGTATCTTCTTTGTTAGGCCGCGTACTTTGAAAACCACTTTTGTAATGAAGCAGAAAGTTCGAATTGTACTCAGATTTTTGCTGATTTCTATATTTTTAAATCTTTCTTAAAGAATTACGCGCCCGCTTCCAATAGTCTTGTACCCCCTATAAAGGCATGTATTTTACAGAATTTGATGAATGCTACTTTTCCAAAGATATTAAATAGTTGAAAAGTCGCCGAACTAAGTGTATTGAGACTACGTTTGAAAAATAAAAATTAAATTTATTTTATTATTACGCGTCTTGTTCCCCAATAAAAAGGCGCGTATTTTGCAGAATTTGACTAATTTGGACAAAGTAAATTAAGACTATTTGAAAAAAAAAAATCATCATCTATCTTTTTTTTAGGCCGCGTACTTTGTAAACCACCCTTGAAGTGAAGCAGAAAGTTTGAATTTTGGTCTGATTTCTAGATCTGCGGCACAATTTATGATTTCCTTCTTATACAATTACGCGCCCCCTTATAATAGTCTTACAGTTTGGAAACCACTGCATTACACAAACACTGAATAAACACAAAAAACGAAGAATAGTAATAGTAATAATAATAAATTAAAACAATTTAAATGATACTACTACGCCTAATCGCCAAGATTAATATTCTATAATAAAACATTAATATTTATATTATAAGGGCACTTGCAAATTACTAACGGTTTTCATTTCCTCCAAACACCTGAGTGCTACAAAATCAATAAAAAAACGCGCACATCAACATAAAATATTAGTACTTTATAATGCACGACACTACAATAAAAATACGTTAGGCGTTATCAATATGTAAGCGCTACTCTATTGTCTTTTTTCCACCATGCAATCAACTTACCTGACCACGTTTCAGCCCGAAATAACGAGCGACAGGATCGCCAGCTTGTATCCTCATTAACATATTTTCTTTTAATTTACTAAATAATTCATTAAGTTGAAAATATACAGTTATAATTTATATAAAATAAATTTAAATAAATTGGCGTCGAGAAGTAAAAGGATACTATCGTGCAAGTAGTTCTTGTTTTTCTTCTGGCGTCATAACGACATGCTCTGGCACTAATTCATGTTCAGTTATGTTGATTAATAATTCCGATTCCAAAAAGTGTTCGAGGATGTATTTTGGCGCCATGTCAACGAGCGATTGCTTCGCCGATGGAGTCATGCCCGTCTGCACCACAATTATCGCACGATTAATGTTTTCCTGCTGCATACGTTGGCAATACGTTTTGATGGTTTTGATTCCGATTTTTGGATCGTCCGGAAAGAATACGAACATCTGATCGGTCGGATCGTCATTATGGGCCACTAGAACGATTAAATCACCTCGCGATGGACGCTTTTCACTGTAAACCCGTTCAGTTAGACAGAAATATAAATGTTTCGATGTATAAATACCTTGGTTTATCACCAAATGTCGCTTTAAATTGTTCTAATGTTTGATCCAATTCGTCCTGTGTTACTAAATATCCCCTATCATGGCAAAGCTGGATAAAAAACGATTAGAAACGAAAATGTTTTGATAAAAGTTAGGTTATGTTTACCTGCATTACTGTTTTTCTAATTCTCCACAGCTTATACGTTTCTGCTTCATCATCCATATTGTGTTAATAAACTTATATTTACTGTCTTAACTAAATTAAATATATTATAATAACAAAAACGAGATAAAAATGTGGAACACAAGAAACACCGCGTTTTATTAAGCATGCGTATTTTTAATTTTTAAAGGTTGGCGGCGACGATTGTTCAGAAGCGTCCTTCAAGATTCAAAAACTCAAAATGCAGTATATTTCGAGTATTTTGCATTGTTCAAGGCACTTTGTGCATAATCTAGCGAAAGAAGTGAGTAAAACATGCTTAGATAGATAAATTTGTTTAGCTTCCCGTCTGTTAATTAATTAATTAACGGGGCCGGTGCCGGTGCAAAAACGATGCAGCGCCAATTCGTAATACACTAAAAACAGTGTAGCTGGATAAATACTATGTTTTATTTCCTATGCACAATATTTCAGTTTAATATATTTTTATTATAATTTCGCTTGGTTTAAAAAGAAAATGAAGTAGTAAGGTGCTGCCTCCATTCTGCATCGGGAACTAATCATCAATCATTTTCTCTTTTTTTGTAATTTGTGAAAAATGCATCTTTAATGTCAAATTCTGGTTAAAAAAACTATATATTTCGTTTGGAATATTAAGCGAGTAAATAATAAAATCATATGGATTTAAGTAGTGATGATGAGGAAGCTAACCCTCACCAGGTCAGAAAATTTTTATGCACATAATTGAAATCATATGAAATAGAAAGGCCGTAATTAGTGAAAAATCTCTTAGCAACTTGAAAATATTAGTATGCTCCTACATAGTAGGGAATTAGTTTATTAAATGATACTTGTCCGCATTATTCTCACATTTATCAGCTTAAAAAGAACATTAAAAGTTTGGAATCATACTTGGTTTTTTTTCAAATGTTTACCTCCAATGCAAACTTGATTTGTTCGAATATTTTTTTGAAAATTTAAATTTAAAAAACAGAAATACGCTCTATCAATTGGTACCTGAATCAGACAATTTCACACAAGTTTTACAAAAAAGAATAAAGATAAATAAAAATAGTAATTGAGGAAGTTAATTCGCATCGTTGTTTAAGACAAAAATTTCAAATTTTGTAATTTAGCTCATCGAAACATTGGGAATGTTCATACAAAATACAAATTTTTTTGATTATGCTGCGCTACCAAAAAAAAAACTGTCTTTTAACAATTTCCCAATTAACAAAAATTTTAGCGAAAACGACGACTATCAAAGTATTAAACATCTCTAAGAGGTCCCCATGGTTTCAGTTTTAACTTCTTGATCATTCTAGCTATACCTTTTCAAGTTGTATTTCTGAATACATCAATATAATTCCAAAAACACTAATAATTGAGATATTTTGAAACGCAACTGGAAAAAGGTGCAAATTTCGGTGTATTTTTGAAAGTAAAATGTATACATTTGATTCACTTTAGTTCTGGACGTATGAGAACATTTTTTATTTATCCATAATATATATAAATTAATGTACCAATTGCTAAAGTATTGTTTTATTAGTTGTAATAGTTTAAACTGAATATGCCGCCTCCTTTTTGCACCTAACCCTTCAATCGATGTATCCATATTATTATTAGTTTTGTTGACAAATGACATACTTCATTTATTTATTACAAAGCAAACAAGTCTAATGAGTAGCGCGTAATTTTAACTTTCCTGTAATCGTGTTGAATTAAAGCATATTTTATGGTTGTTAAGACGTTATTGAACCACTTGAGCCCGCCGCAACTTTTACATTGCAGTGGTGCACTCACCGACGCGGAGAAGGTCTTCAAAAACAAGAAAATTATTGGTTACTATTTTTCGGCATCATGGTGTAATCCGTGCAAAGTATTGCTACCAAAAATAAAGGGGATCTATAAAGTATTATCAAATACGTTAGCAAATAAGTGAATTAATAAAAATTTACATTTTTAAGGAAAGCAAAGATAAGAAATATGGGTTGGAGATAATTTATATATCTTCCGATACTGAAGAAGATAAAATGATAAATTATTTTAAGGAAAGGCATGGCGGATGGTATGCAATTCCTTTCAATTCGCCCGCAGCGGAGTAATATAAAATCATGATCATTTATCACTTAATTAATAATTAATATTTAGAGCAATGCGTCAAATTTTCAACGTATCACATGTGCCACAAATCATTGTGGTAAAAGACGATGGCACGATTATTTCACGGACAGGTGTACGAGACATCGAGAAATTGGGATTGAATGTACTGGTCGCGTGGAACAGTGAAGAGCCAAAATAAATTAATTTATTTTTTTTATTTACTCAAATAAAAACGTTTATTCGTCAGCAATCTCTATACTGCCGGCTCTTATTTCAAGAATAACGTCATGTGGGTTTTTGCCATCAACGGTGCAACCAACTGAGTGCGCTGTACCCAAAACTTCTTTGCACGTTCCGGCTAAGGTCTTAGCCATTGAACGTGGTCTCATTTGCTTGGCAATGGTGATGATTTCATCCAATGAAATATTTCCGCTGTGCTTAACTAAAACAAAAAAGAGATTTTAATTTCATTCTCAATCACAATATAAAGCTTTAATTCTATAAAGGAAAGGCTTATTACTAAATAGTGACAACAAGAAGCTATGAAATGATCCTTTTGGGCAAATCAATCTCTAACTTGATAGTCTTATTGTTAAATAGTGGGTAAACTACATTTAATTTTATTTTTGCATCAAATAATTAAACTAGAAGTGAAGGCGAAATTAACAATCTAATACAACATTGCCAGATATTATTTATCAACTTTTTGTCCGGATGGAAGCAAACATGCCAAAGTAAAAAATTATATTTGGTTATGATTATTGTTAAGTTTACATTATAGAATAATAAATCTTAATGTACATTAGCAATATCAAAAGTGTAATCGTCATGTTTGCCATTTTTTAATTATAGGTCTTATTTCTGAATTGTGAAAAGCCACAAAATAGTAGTTTCCCAGAAATCAAGGTCAAAGTTTTATCTAATATAAACTAGAAAAAAACAGTAATTTTACATTTGAATATGTTAAATTAAATCAATGTGTATTATTCTACAATGTTAACTCTACCTTTGCACTAGGTTTTTATTTTGATTCTATAAGGATAAATAAACATCAATAATTGTATAAAATCGGGCAATATGGTAAATAATCTTAAGTTACAGGTATAATTTGTTTCAAATTTGTATAAGAAATGGTGATACTAGAGACCTTTTACTACATTGGATATTATATTTACTCATTTTTGTCCAAATAGAACTTAACAAACCTATCCAAGGCTTATGTTTAGTTAGTTAATACTATAAAATAATACGTTCTAGTTTAATTTAACAATGTCGAATGTAAAATAGAAATTTTGATGAAAACTTTAGCACTGATTTGCACTGAACTATCATTTTGTGGCAATAAAACCTTCCACTATAAAATACGAAAAATAGCTATTTTACTCCTACTATTGCTAATGTAAATTAGAATGTTAAGTTTAACTAAACATTATCTTTATATTAGTTTGCTTGGTTTTGTATAGAGAAGAAATAGTATCGGGCAATATAGTTTATAATCCCATTTTGAAACACGTTGCACTTGTACCTTAACATTATGCCACCTGACAATGTTATGCAAAAATCTAAAAATGAGAAGTTGTTGATGGTCACTACTTAACAATAAGCCTTTCAAATGTATGCACAGTAATATTTTAAAACATTTAAACGCTTATGTGTTATGGATAATTGATGAATCATAGTGATTAATAAAGTTAGAAGCAAATTATGTTTTCTCTAACTTTATGAAACACTTTAAATTTAAACATGTAAAAACGTGTTTTTTACAAATATAAATTGATGGTTTGGTAAAATAAAGGATTTTGAGGGGTTTAGATCACAGATTTACTCACTGTTCTTTTGCTTCTTTCTATCACGTGGCGGTTCCTTCAATGCCTTAATGATTAAAGAGGCAGCGGATGGGACAACTGAAATTGTAGCTTGCCTATTTTGAATTCTAAGCTGTACAGTAATTTTAAGTCCCTTCCAATCAGCGGTACCTTTGGCAATATCATCACCAACTTTTTTGGGAGACTACAATAACAAATATGTATTTATAGGTTAGGTTACAAAATAGCAAATAATTTAACTCACCAAGCCAAGAGGACCGATTTTAGGGGCTAACGATGATGTAGCACCGACTTCTCCACCAACACATCTCAAGTAAACTACAAAAATTCACATTTATTGTAACCATAATATTTATGAAGTATATCCATGTGGTGTAATTTCCATTAATTTCACTTACCGAGCTTAACTTCGCTTGGATCAAACTTTGGCGGCATGTTTACGATTGAATTATCTTATTTCCCTTGTTAATTAATACCGTACAACGGCGATGATTTGGGATTTTTATAAACTACAACGCGTCGCCCGTACTTTCGACTAATGGACGATTTAGAAAGGAAGTATTTATGATGTTGGCAGCGCTTGGTGAGAAAAAAGCGCGCCTAATTCAAATCTTAAAATCGATGTGTGTAAAAAGTGTTGCATAACACAATAGTATTAAAAAGTTTAAAAACAATTACATATAAATGTATTTTTTTAATAAATAAAAATATAACTATCGCATAAAGATGATTTAAAATCCACGCACTGCTTCTATCGCTTTCTGCTCATCCATGCTGGACATTGCTTTGTATTCTAAAAATTCCATACTAAAGGATCCTGTGCCTGAAGTTAATGTTCGCAAAAGCGTCGAATATCCCATTAATTCCGACAGGGGTGCCTCTGTTGTAACTTCCTAAATTAATTAAAATTTTAAATATAAAAAATAAGCTAATAAGATTAGTATTATAATAAAATTTTAGTTCATTAAGAAAAAAATTATCATAATCTTTTATTACGTACTAAAGCAAAATGACGAATTTGATTCTAATTTGTTCGTTAATAACGCCCCCAAATGTTGCTTTTCCCATAAAAACTGTTATTATTATCTTTAATTTTTTTTTCAAATTCGCGTAAAAATGAATTAGATGTAAAATATTACCTTATTTATTCCGCGAAGTCCAACATTTTGTATTACAGCTCTGCGTCTGTTTAAATCTGCCATAACACTGGATAAACACTCTTCGGGTGTACCAATTTCCAGGCTCATAATAGGTTCGAGAATCATTGTTCCAGATTCTTTCAATAACTGCAGCAAAATCAGTTAGTTACTACAAGTTTTTGCAAGGTTAAACGCAGATATATACCTTTTGTATACATTGTGTAACAGTTGCAGAAATTATACTTTCAGATGTACCCCGACCAACGATTAGCATATGCAACATAATTTGCACATCAATAACTGCACAACCGATTTTCGGACCGTGCAATAATGCAACATCAACACCTTGCTTCGCAGCTGATAGATGCTTTGGCAAAATCTTTGCAAGCTCACTTGCCGCCTCCGACGTTTTATCAAACACCAATCTACTTTTAATCTCGCTCTCTTTTTTAGGGATCAGCGATAAACACACACGAACTGATTGCTTGCTATTGCCAATTTTCGTGTCGGTTATTTGCTCGCCGGTAACTTTATTCAAAGGCGTTTCACGATAGGATATTTGCAGCGGACCCAAATCAGCATCGACTTTATATTCCTTCAGTATTCGATCTTTGATGATTTCCAGATGCAGCTCACCCATTCCTAAATATTAATGCAAATCAATATGTGAAGTGAAGCTATTGCATTGTTGATGTTATGATTCAGCGAAATTTCATATTCATCATGCGATAAACCACTGAATTAGTAATTACTGAACAATTAGAATTTGCTATTTACTCAATTATGCAATCAATACATTTCTTATAAGTTTGCTTCAAATATAATTTGTAATCAATGCTAACAATCTAAGTTATTAGTTGACGCAATTATTGTCTATAAAACAGTTATAAAATCGCGTAAATGTTTACTGAAACTTAGCAAGCCGCAACAATGTATAAGGCATATAGTTTTGAAGGTAAGATGTCACATAAATTATAAGTTTAAAGTTTTTTTCAAATTAGTAAAATCGTTGTATAATGAAATTAATTACGCTTGGGTATATTATTATAAACATACTATTTTTGCTAACAATTTATTAAAATCTTGTGTTTAATTCCTTAATTATGAAAAGATTTCTATAAAAACATCTTGCAGAATGTAAAAATATTTATAATCAATGTTAAAAATCTAAGTTATTAGCTGACGCAATTGTTGTCGATAAAACAGTTATAAAATCACGTAAATGGTTACAGAAACTTAGCAAAACATTTACAATGTATAAGGCATTTAGTTTGGAAGGTAAGATGTTACTAAAATTATAAGTTTAATGTTTTTTTTTTCAAATTATTAAAATTGTTGCATATTGAAATAAAGTATGTTTCTCTATATTATTAGAAACACACTGTTTTTGCTAGCAATTTACTGAAATGTTGTGTGTAACTTTTCAACTGTGGAAAGATTTCTATAAAAACATCAGAATGTAAAAAAATATATTTTCAAAGTACTATGTATTGAATTACTTCAATGCAAATTAGAAAAAAATGTCAATAAACGTTATAGTACCTCATAGTTTACGTTGTGTCGTATATTGCCGACAGTTGCGGTTAAAGACGGTTAATTATACAAATTTTATCGTTAGAATAATACTGGTAATTGAATATTAACACTTTGATCGCCAATGTGGTGATGGTAAAACTTCACCCGGGACCGATTTTTTTTGCTTTTTTGTATGCTAATAGATTATCAATTAACGTAGTATTTTAATAGATTACCTGAAATATTAACTTGTTTGTATCACATCTATTTGGCCTAGGAAGTAGTAGAAATAACCAGTGTCGGACATATACGGCTGACGCGGCGCCACGCCGTAAGAAAGTAGTCTGTCAGCCACATACGTCTGATGTCGCGATCAAAGTGTTAATTAACGTCTTTCGTAAATATATTATATCCTCATAATCTATTTCAATTTTACAACTTATAAATTATATCTTGTATAATTGACGCAAAATTTATCATATTAGTCCAGTTTATTAAAATATAATTAATATATAGGGTAGAGCAAGAGAATTGAGTGGTTTTGAAAAATTTGTAACTCTCTGGTTACATAAAACTATTTTATCAGAATGTATAATAAAATAATCTGCTACTTTACACTTTAAAGTTAGTATGCTAAATCTGTATTACATTCGATTATTGATTCGAAATATAGTACAATGTTGTTATTTCGATAAACATTAGATACAACATAAAATGTACGTTGAATTGCTGAATTTTGACAATGGAATCAAACGCATGCAACAGCTCTTTTCATTTCAATTTCAATAAATGAAACACTACTATTCACACATTCGCATTTTTTTATATAATACCGTTTTCAAAACTACTTGATTCCCGTGTATAAGGAAAGCTTTAAAATGTATTATGTATTTTTTTACTATAAACTGATAGAAATTTAGTTGAAATATATTGCTTTATTAAGAACTAACCAAATAAATTTTAAGTAACTAAGTTAAAATTTAAACTGAAATTATTTTTAAACATAAAAATTAAATTAAATTCTTTGTAAATCAACAATTTGAGTTTAAATTTTAACTTTACTTATTATCAAAATGGTACACCGAGTGACGGCAATACCAAAGTGTTAGTTTTCAGATAAAGTTTATTTTAAAATTTAAAAAAAATATAATTCTTACCTCCTAGTACAGTTTGTCCAGTATCCGTTTCATTGGTAACATGTAGACTAGGATCCTCTCGTTGCAACTCACATAAAGCTTGATCTAAGCTATTTTGAAACGCTAAGCTTGGTGGTTCGATTGAACAGAAAAACACCGGCGGCGGTATTCGAGCATTGTCACAAAACACTTTACTATATTGATCAGAATTTTCATCTAAGCTACTTCTCACACTTTGACAATAACTTGCCGATGTGGTTATCAAATCACCGGTCATCGTTTTCTAAAATATTTTCAATTAATTATAAATAAATCAATACTCGGTGATAATTACTTTAAGACCAGTCACAACAGCGATATTTCCATTATCTAATCGTTCAACATTTTCGAAATCATCCGCATATGCGACAAATAATTTGCCTGATTGCTCGCTTATATCTTTTGGTATATTGTAAATTTTCTGGCCGGCTTTAAAGCTGCCTGAATATATTCGGAAAAATACTAGCGGACCTCTCTGCTTATCGTGAATGATCTTAAATGCACGTGCACATAATTGACTGGAAAAACATTTGTAGTCATTATTTCGTTCATTCGGCGATGGCATATACAGTATGACCGCGTCCATTAACGGCTGAATGGCTATATTTTTGTAGGCACTTCCGCAGAACACTGGAATAAGTGTCTTTACAATTTATTAATATTCACAGTCACTTCTTTCAAATTACCTGATTTGCTACACAGCTACGTATTCCTTTAATCACATTATTTGTGCTAATATTTTCTAAACTATCATTTTCTAGGATTGTCGATGCTAAATCATCATCATGTTCCGACACTTTGTCGATTATAAAATGTCGTGCTTCGATGGCTTGCTCCCAAAGAAATCCATCATCTTGCGTTAGTGATTTAGTTTGCAACTTTGCTTCGTCCCAGGAGTATTGATTTAATGTTAGAATATCAACAACGCCTATCAATTAAAATTCTATTAATACTCGTAAATCAGTATTAATCGTATTAAATTTACCGTTAAATTTATTATTCTTATCATACGTTGGAATTTGTAATGGTAATACTTTGGATCCTAGTTTATTTTCGATAGACTTACAGGACATTTCAAAATTTGCATCGGCTCTATCCATTTTGTTTACAAAAATTATTCTAGGCACATTGTATCTATCACCCTGCCTCCAAACGGTTAATGTCTGTGCTTCAACACCTGAATTTAATTTTAATGTAAAAAATCGTAAAAGTAACAAAAATTATTTTACTTATTTATTATATTACATTAATTTTATTTAAAATAACTTATTTCGTAATTGGTAAATGTACACTTTTAAAAATTTGATCATGGCAAATATATATTAAAAAGGTCTGTTGCAAAAATAATGTAATTCCACTTTCGGGCGATTTTCTCATATATGTATTATCTATCAGCAAAAACAGCTCATTCGCATGGAGCAAAGAAATTGTTCCACGACTTTAGCGCTAGATATATTCAACACAATATCGTATGTGGGATTATCCTACGGTAGAACTCTTACCCAATGTGAGATGTTTGGTTACCTTACTCCCGCAAAAACAAATGTACACGATTAAATTATTATATTACCTGCAGAGCCGTCCAGTATAACAATTGCCCCGTCTAATGCATTTAATGTCTGTTCAACCTCCATAGTAAAATCAATGTGTCCTGGTGTATCAATCAAATTGAATTGATACTTTTTCCATGGAAAGGTAACAGCGGCTGATTTAATTGTAATGCCTCGATCTCTTTCTTGTGGCATGTAATCTGTGACTGTATTGCCATGATGCACTTCTCCCATTTGTGATATTGTTCCAGAGTAAAAGAGCATACGCTCTGTTGTTGTAGTTTTGCCTACAAAATAGTATATTAATACATTTTATGAATTTATGTTACTTAACAAACCTGCATCGATGTGTGCTAAAATGCCAATGTTCCTGATTTTATCTATGTCATGCTTGGCAAAGTCCTTTTTTGTTGAATAACAACTTTTTCGTATCACTTTTATTAATCTATGTGGAGTTTTAAATTTATTTAAATGTATTAACATTTTTTTGAATCATCAATCCATATAACCTAGAAATGCAAATAGTGTATGTAGGCAACTCTGTTTGCACGTTATTACAGAATCCTTTTATTCGGCGCGTTGACAGTTTCATTCGAACTACTGTTTTGTCGTAATAAAATTCTTAACTATTTTTGAAAATTATGTCATTACAGCTGATTACAATTTCTGAGATGTTTACAGTACAAATATTGTGATTTAAGTGATAACATCAATTATGGATCATCGGTCGCCTCTCGAAAGTATATTTAATATCATTGGAAGTATACCACAGGGCCATGATAAACCAATAAAACATGCATTTTACAATGCAGTTGCTTTATTTGTATTGTTTATTTGCTGTGCGGCGTTATGGGCATTATATTTGATATTAGAGCCGTTCATAAAACCGTTAATGTGGGCTGTATTAGTTGGATCGGTTTTACATCCAATGAAGTATTCATTAGCACAAAGATTCAAATCATGGTTTGATAAACTTGATGAATCAAGAACCCCAATTATAATAGGAGTCTTTATAATACCGATAAATATAATAAACGACCTATCAGAATTAATCGGCTGTAATTTAATAAAATATTGGAAGATTATTACGTTGGGAATCGTAGGTGTTGGCCTAATGCATGTTACCTATTTCTACACACCTAAAATGTTTATTTACGTATTTATTAAATGTTGGCATTTTTCGCACTTTTTTATCGAGACGATTATCAATAATGTCTCTACCGCAGTGGTAAGTTTTCAATTAACTGCAACTCTATTCATTTTAATTCATGATCTTCCATAGATAGTGATTGTTATCATTGGATATGTATCGACGATGATTTGCTGGTGGACGCCAAACAATAACAAGAAATTCCATTATGCTTCGATGTTAATATGGTTGTTGGTGTCATGTTTTATTTCGAAACAGTTTGGAATTTTGCAAATACCTGCATTCTTACTGTTGCAAGTTATTTTCCTATGCGGCTTCGTATCGGAGGTAATTGAAATATACGAGGAGATGTGTTTAGGTGGCGAATCGTCCTTTTTCGAGGCTCTAGTATTTGCTATTAATGGCAAAGAACGAGCAGAGTTGAAGCTGCAACGAGAAAGCAGTATGGATAAAGAATTAGAAATAAAGCCCGAGAGTGTAAGCTTATATGATTACTAATTAGAATATTATTTTATTAATTATATTGTAGACGACAAATAATAAAGATACGAAAGCAGATCCAGTCGTCGGAAAGGAAGAAAAAGATCCTTGGTCTTTGGACTTGTTTAACGAAAAGCCAAAAGCAAGTAGAAATACGATATTGATAACAGATAAGGGTAAAGTTCATATTCTCAAGCAGTCTGAGAACAAGCCTGGATCCGTGCCAAAAGTCCGTCGTTCATTATCGCAGCCGTCGGTGGGTGGCTTGAAAAATCGCGTCAGCTTAATCACGTGGCGAAAATCATCGAAAACGTTCAAGCCCAACAATGACTACGCCAGCGACTTTTACATCTACATATTGTTATGGGGCTGTGGTGCAATGTTTTTCTGGCGGAATATCATGTTCGCTCCAATACTTTGTATACCAATCATAATTTTTATTACAAAACGACTGGGTGCTTATTTGGGCGTATGGGGTTGGCTAAATTTATATTTTGATACCATTTTAAGTCGAATTGTTAGTTGGTGTGATGAACGATATGATGCCTTGGTACCTGTTCCTGTACGCGGTCTTTACAGAATCGTTTATAGACTGAATTTATGGATGAAGATGCACGTTAAGGAGAGCATTGATACTGTAGCCAGTTGCGTTGTTATTTCATCTTTAATAATATTTACAGTTTGCGCCTCTATATTTATTTTAGTCCAGGTAATTTCACAAAAAATATATTGCTCATGAAATTGCTTCTATATTTCAAGAAGTCATTGTGTGTCCTCCAAGACGAATCGAGATGTATCGTAAACTTGGGTACTTGGATAAGACAAACAAGTATTTATAAGTAGTTCCCATAGCGTAGTTAGATCAAGAATTGCAATGCATAGACCTTATTAAATTGAAAAAAATTGGTTGTTTCCCCTTGGTAAAACATGATTCTAAAAGTAGGAATGTAAAAACACTTAATAGGCCTACAGAACTATATTTAAAGTTGTTTAGAGATGTAAGTTAAACTATGCGAGTTAACCGAGTAGAACAGAATTCAGTTCTGATGATGACGTAGTTCAAATCCTTGCATATTTTAACATTTTTAAATATAATTCGGTAAACCTAACAAGTATTTTTTTCTACTATCTGGAGTTCTTAAAATGCGAAAGTTTCTAAAATTTTGCTACAAAATGAAGATCAATATGGGCGGCCTAGTTTTTTTTCAAAATCTCAAGAAATAAAACATGTTTTCGTATTGAGCATTTTGGAGAGAGCTGACTTCAAGTACTTGGAGGCAAATTTCATACAGCTGTCTATATTTACACCTCATGCAAATCTTAGGGCTGCTTTGCATGTTAGAATTTTGTCTGACAGGTGAGACAAATGACCGCCCACCCTAACTCATTATTTGCTGATAACACATGTAAACATTATTTTGTATATTCCAGTTATGTATGTCCTTGCGTTTTTGAGACGTACAAAGGCTTTATTTTATAAATACTCCTTTTATCTTATCTAATCAAGCCTATACTACTCTTCCACATCTGTCTTGGAGACCCTACAATGATTTTTTGAAATGAGTGTGTTGCACTATTCTATAATTTTAGATGAAAAAAATTATTGAAAATTAATACAATTTTAAACTTAGGTGTATGCCGAAGCTATAATGCTGGTGCAAATGACATCAAACGTAATCAATCAGACTGTCGTCCACAATCCAGAATTAAGACAATTGCTACCTCCCACATTCGATAGTACTTTAGATTCAATATTAGACAACGCCTATCAATATGGACGTGAAGGCATCTCAAAGGCTGTTAAAAGTGTGATGCAGGACGTTGATTCATCGAAATCGGAAAAACTCGAAAAACAAGTGTTAGAGTTATGGGATCGCATCTATCAGGCGTGGATGTCTTCGGACACGGAGCACGGTCCGAAAGTCACCTCAGACGCCGTTGAAATGACGTGGAAAAATTTCATCGAGGATCTACAAAAGTCCCCCGGTGCGTTATTTATTTGATTGGCTAACAGTCAAAGCCGTTTTTTTTATTTAAACAGATATATTTTTTATGAAACAAACCAAAATTATTCAATTCAGTTCAACTCCATTGTGGTTTATAACTTCTTTCAAACATTTAACAAGTTTCTTAATCCATTCAATTTATATTGCATCACTGCAATTCAAGCCTCGAACGGTTTTAATAACTTTAAAAGAAATGGGAATTAAAAACGCTTAGTTTAAGAAACTCAAATCTATAATTTTTCTTAAATCAATATTTCTGAAATATAGGGTGAGCCAAAGTTCAGAGAACCGATTTAAAAATTAAACAACCTTTTGTTTTGGAGTCCAAAATTTGCTTTATGCCAAGTATTTCTGTTAATTTTCGGGATGAATTGTTTTTCAGCTTAATAACCAATTAAGTATAAAAGAAATCTAGAATCAATATGACATCTAACGAAATTTCACGCTTAGATAGGCATCTTTAAGGTAAGTTTTTGGAGAAAAAATGTCTTGCCAAACTGCAGAATTTCCCAAATCTTCAAGATGTGTGCATTTTAATGGTAAAAAGAATATATCAAAGCAAATATAATTAAACTATCTTAGATGGGAATGAATCTTGGTGCCAAATTTTGTTGAAATCCATTTATAATTTTTTTAGACTCCGTTCCCTATTTTATAGTCATCCTGTGAAAATTCTCATCATTACAATACTCAGAATTCTGGTTCACTCTATATAAAAACGGCTATGACTTACTAGACAATCCACCACGTTCTAATATAGATTCTTATTAGAACTCTCTGAAACTTGCAGAAATGTTTAATTTGAATGGAATCATGTCGTTCATTAATCAAAATGTTGGCACGGTGATGTCGTTGATGGATTCAATCTGGTCGATTGTTAAAGGAAATATTAGTCTCGTTATCGGATCGTTCAGTGCAATTATATCAGTATTATTAGGCGGCGGAACAGCAGTTTTAAATTTTATTTTAAACTTAGTATGAGTATTTATAACATCTGAATACTTTAAAATTACGTTAACATTTATATTTTAGATTATATTTTTGACAACTTTATTTTATCTGCTCAGTTCAAGTGGTGATTTGTATAAACCAGTTGAAATTATGACCCAATTTTCAACGAATGGCAGTAGATTTGGTCTGGCATTAGGCGATGCAATCAATGGCGTATTTACAGCTTCATTTAAAATGGCAACATTTTACGGTTTATGGACGTGGTTTATACACAATTTATTTGGGGTCAAAATAGTTTATATTCCATCAGGTATGAATTATTTATGAACGATTTAAAATAGAACTTTTATATGGTTCTATAAAAATGTATAAGAAATATCTTCCAAGCAATTGTTTGAATGCTATCAAAGTACAGGCAATAATCTTATTTATATTTCTCGGTTTTACTTTTGTTTTATTTTACGCTATGAATTATAGTATTGTGATTGTTTAAATTATTAATTTGTTTAGCTGTTGCTGCAATTTTTGGCGCAGCGCCGTTCTTAGGTACATATTGGGCGTGCTTACCAGCTGTCTTTGATTTATGGTTGGCGCAAGATAAAGGAATATTAGCTATTCTATTTGGTGCTGTCCAATTTATACCAATGTCCGTTGTAGATGCAACCATTTACGCTGAAATGAAAGGGTATTTATTAAGAATTAATATTGTGAATGTAGTTATAAATAACTATTTTTAGGGGACATCCATATTTGACTGGCCTAGCCATTGCTGGAGGCATTTTTTGCTTAGGTCTAGAAGGTGCAATTATTGGGCCCTTAGTTTTATGCGGCTTATATGTAGCAATGGACTTGTCAACCACCTTCTTTAAAGATTCACCTTCCGAGGAAGGTTTAAATATTCAGCATTTGTCAAGGTAGAGGTTTGCTAACCCACTAATCAAAATTAATCAAGCTATTTTTAGGCTTCACTTACAAGACATTTAATCATGCTTTCATTAAGTACTAATAATTTTAACGAATAATGCATTTCTAATTTTTTATATATTTGCACAGATGCGCTTTTAGATCATTTCTATATATTTGTTATATTGAATTTTTTATTTATTTTTATATTATTGTTGTTTTTTACTTTTCTAGTTGTGATATATGTTTATTAAATGTTATACAGTTATTATTTAATAATGTTTATTGATAATAAAACTAAAATTACGATTATTGATGAGGTTTTTTAATAGCTAATCCAATTTCTTGTAACTATAGAAGAAAACTGTAACAAACTTTAATGATTTTCATTAATCTATTCTAAAATAAGCGTTTAATTTGTTGAAAAAATTAAAAAAGCGTGAATAACGTATATTTTCACAACTAAGCTATTTTAAACAACAATCAGGAGTGTATTATTGATGAATTTTTGGATTTCTGTTTTATGAGAATAAGACTTTTGTGAATGTTCACTATCGTATTTCTAAAAATGCGAATCGAGCAAAAACTTAGCAAATAGTACATTTAGGAGAATGTAATTACCACTAAGGCAATGCTTTTCAATTCCTCGTGCTCAAAATTTGATGACTCTTTAGTTTTACATCAATTTAATGAAAATATGTTTCGTCGTTTGTAATTGAGTAGTTGTGTGTCAAGCTATCATAAAATTTAATTCATTTTTCACAGTTTGACTACGAGTAAAGTTAATAAAAAAATAAAGTCAACAAAGCTATGCTTTTTTTAAAATCATTTAATCTAAGTTGGCTCACTTTTCCAATATTATTTATTGTTTTAAAATTATTTTTCAATTATTTTGTATACGTGCGCCATCTGTTAGTTAATAGCTCTATTGATGCTTGCCTTCAAGTTATTTTCATAATTTTTGTAAATAAAATTTTAATGTTTTTAATTTATTACGTGGGTATAAAAACAAATTAATTACATTTACTCAAAACATAATTAAATATCGATTATTATAAACGGCAAATAATCATCTGTCAAATTGACAGTTGAGTGTTTATGTTTTTGCAGTATTTGTAATTTTTTTATTAAAATGGTTTAAATTTAATTTAATTAGCAATGGCATCAAAAGAGGACAAATGGATAAGGATATTCGATATTTCTGATATTAGCAAACACAAAAAGGGCTTTACATTATACAAAGTCATATCAATGGTAGGTATTGAAAAAATATCTATTGGAAATACATAGAATTTCGATAATCATACTTTTATTATGACTCACGGTTGTTTTCTAGCTCTATCCTGAAAAATGTCCCGATGCTATAACGAAAATAACAGTTTGGAAACGATTTAATGATTTCAAGAAACTACATCGTGACATAAAGTCTTTACATTACAATTTAAAAATTAATGATAAGTTTCCATCTTTGCCGTCAACATCATTTTTTAAAAGGTATGTGTGTTCTCCTGCATTATTACTGTGTGAGGAAAAATCTTAATCCTATTATAGATTCGACTCGGAAATAATTCAACAGCGACGACAGTTGATATTAAACTTTTTGGAGTACGTTTCAATACATTCCCAATTATTTACTAGCAACGCTTTTGTCAAATTCTTTGAGACTAGCCATACACCTAGCGCTTTATTGTCGAATAGTAGCATAAACAGTATTAGAGCGGATTTAAATCTCCCATCGGAACCTGAATTTCTCTCATTTCATTCGCCGGAATCGGATGACGACTACACAATAAGCGACACCGATTCTATATCAACAATGAGCAGCATTTGTTCATCAGCACAAGTACGTACTGCTCGCCCAGAATTGATGTACTAATTTCCTTAGTTACGGATAAGCTACTCATAATTAACAAAACAGCCAACATTACCTGCTTTTTAGGTTGTACTGTGTCATGAATAGATTATCTAGCAAGGCTATAAATGTTAATAACATTCGTGTCTGCTCGCTGCTATTGCTAAAACATGGCCAAAACATACATATTGTTTAGCGAAATTGGTACATAAATAGCAACATTTTTAATATGTAAAGATAATAGTTGATTATCCGTAGACTTATCAGTAATGCAGGGAATTGGTGAGGCATGAAGTAACAACAATGTGTGTTATTTGTTTTAGACTAGTGATTATTTACACGATCCATACATTGAAATAACAAAAAAGCTGAATAGTGATATATCAAGTACAAGCACTAGTCACTTCATCGAACATATTAGCGGTTCAGTACAATTAAAAATTTACGTTGGCGATTTAGAAATTTTCACGTGCGAATTATTTTCGAATGTACCGAATGTTGAAGAGAATAATTTCGCCCAATGTATCATTGAAGCGGAGAAGTACACATTAAAGGCAGCTCACTATGAGACTAATGAACAAACTTTAGATGCATTTATTGCTTATTTACAAGGCGTTTATATTCTTATTAAATACTACGAAGGTACGTTGATTATTTATTAATTATTATGTTAATTCAACCCGTCGATTATTTTAAAACGCAAATTCGGTTTATT
Source organism: Adinopsis sp. GC000173 (assembly GCA_030264715.1). Lineage (NCBI taxonomy): Eukaryota > Metazoa > Arthropoda > Insecta > Coleoptera > Staphylinidae > Adinopsis > Adinopsis sp. GC000173. The sequence continues at coordinate 78,940 of JARJDW010019784.1, read as the reverse complement.
TGCTCTCTTATTGCACAATTATGAATCGTTTCAGATAAGTTTTATTTATGAAAATTATCAGTAATAATAATTTACAGCTAAACACGTTAAGGATTTTATTATAATTGGTAGTTGTAAACTTTATGGTTTTTATAATTTATCAGTATATTACAAATTTATGGATATTTTATTACTTCATCATGATTAAATTTATTAAATTCGACAAAAATAACAATATTAAATGATTGCAATTTAGTATATTGTAAAAAAAATTAAAACGATTTTTTAATTCAGATTTTTAACAAAATTATCGATTGTTTTTTTTGGTGTAGTAATAAAACGGTAGCGTTATCAACGCAATACTTATTCCCCTTTATATTTATAGTACGGTGTGTCCCATTCGAGCGGAATTTATAATAAAATTATTTTGCGAAATCATGATAATTCGTATTCAAAACACCCTGTAGAAATAAATGTGATAAAACTATCTATCTGCTATTTTATAATTTCTACCGTTGCAGTAAAATGGCTTTGTAATGTTGTTTTGAAAATTAAATTGCCAGATAACTATTCCGAAAGGTACGATAATTAAGTCAGGATGAAATATTTTGTGAACATTTACTTTGATCTGGCTTTTATCTTCCGCCTTTTTTACTTGCAACATTGTTGAGAGTATTGGTTTATTATTTACAGCATTAGCAAATAATTAGCTATTAACCGAATTCATTTGTGTCGCATAGATAATGCAGTTTTAAAAAAAATCGAAATAAACAATTTATATTTCTTTATTTTACGGTCTATAAGACGCACTTTAATTATTAAGCAATTCAATAAAAACATTTTTATTGGATTGCAAAGACAGACTGACTAAAAATAGATCTTAGTTTAAAATTTCTGAAAATCGTTATTCCAATATTGCCATTTTGCGATAGGTTTTCCATGGCAGCGAATAAGGAATATTACAGCAAATAAACACTTTGCATTTAGGCTGTGAAATTATTTTTGTTTATAGACTTGCTTTTTTGAGGAATTATTGTGCCGAACAAGATATTTATTAGCGAGAAAGATGTTTTTATTTTCTAGGATATTAACTATAAGTAAATGTGTTAAAAAATTGCCATTTGAGAACTTTAACTTAAACATGTGATATTGTTTTTTAATTTCCCAGTATGAGGCAATTATTAATAAAAAGTGTTTCTTATAGTCGGTAAAATACGATAATTACTATCAAGTTGATGCATAATTATACGCGGTTGCTTTAAGTATCATTTTTATTTTCGCAGAAAGATAGAAAGGTGTTTACTTATTTAGAGATCAAATTTCAACAATTTTTTTATCATCTAAACCAAATTAGCAACAAACAATGCTAAGCATAGTTTGTTTATTTCAAATCAGGTGGTAAGTACATTCGTGTTCACCTCATAGTAAATATCATAAAAATGTTAGTCAGTCTACCAAAATTTTGATAATAAGCTGCATATTGTTGGTAAACGAGCCTTGTTCGCTATGAGATGAATACGAGTATACATACATGTTCGGAGTACAAAACAGGAACATGTCGGTGATCACGAAATACTTTTTTCTTAAAATAACAAAGCATATTGATATGTGTATTGTTCTCAATTCGCATAGAAAATAGAAAACAGCGAATAATTATGCATTCGATCGATAGTATAACAATAACAATTTTAGAGATGATTTTTTTTGTGTCGAGAGTAAGATTAATATTAATAGTTTTATTTAAATTAATCTGGTTTGAAAAAGTATTGCACTGCATAGAGGGTGGTCATCTACAAAGCACCAGGAAGCCAGACATCGGCACGTCACCAACACGTGAAAAAACGCTTTAGTATAGCCACAAATGAAAATCCTTGAAAGATTTGTTAGAGATCGCTCCATTCCGAACGTGTTACTGCCTGAAATGCAATTACAACTTTTAGTTATCACCTATTAGTCATTATTGGCCTCTACTTTCTTCGAAGCAAATGTTTCAATGGTTGCAGTGTATTTATCACGTCATGAACATGATTCTCGGACGCGACATTTCACGTTTTGGTGCCGTAGTCCCAGAAATCACTTAAGACTGTTCCATCTAATTCTCCCATTTCCTTTTGCGCTTCAATGTAAATCTTATGTGTATTTTGCATATGTCGGATTAAGCCTTTATTAGTTGAGGTATTAACTTTATTCAAACTGACTGTAAAGTTAAGCAATACAAGCACACCGCTGTAAAGGCTCCTTTTTTAGAAAACGCGCGCTTTAAAACTATAATTAGCATGTAAAAAATGCCGATCTTTCAACTATTTATTTTCTTTTTCTAAAAGGCAACTGTTTCCATTAGACTCAAAAGAACTCGTTTTTTTCTTCTTGTCATATATGTAATTTATAATTATATTTAACTTCTTTTGCATCTTGAAGTGTAAAATTATAAAGACTGTTCTACTTGTCGAATAAGATTTTAAAATGCCAATTTTTGTCTCTTTAAAAAATCAATAAAATATCACCTACTCATTGAAAAATGTTAACAAAAAACTAATATTTCGATTTTCCTGTTGCTTTTTTACTATTTTTTTTTATAAGATTACTAATGTAGGTATTTTTTACTTCCATCGAATGGTCTTATTGATACCGAAATTGACAAATAAAAATTCCTATAACAAACGCTTTTGGAGCGCTCTGCATGTGATTTTCAACTTCACTATGCTGTTTCAGTCACTTCCATATCTTAATTAATAAGGGTTTAATCCCAAAATATGCAAAAGACACATTTTCCCATAAGATTTACATTGAGACGCACTTGGATGATGAGAGGGTCAGGTGAAACATTTTTATTATAGCGTTCTATGAATTTTCATTTGCGTATCTAAGAATTTTATTTACTGTACGTATACGAATGGAGTTGAGAATGCTAGACGAGAGGAAATAGATTTAGTTTACCGCGAGCTGTTCGATTGTGTAATGCGTAATTTCCACTAGAGGATTTCCGTCGCAGAAGATGGCTACCGCATTTTAGATATATTTTCTGAAATTGTTATACAATCGATAGTCACAATCATTACAAAACATAATTACCTATTAATCTAATTGACGTTTCGCATAGTGCATTTTTGAATTAGAACTAAACAATGTTTACACAGAAATTGCTTAATACGCATTTAGTATTCCTCGTTATTATTAATGCAATTTTTATATTTAGCACGATTTTATTATTCATAAACTGTTTTTTCCAAAGAGATATACATCGTATTATGGCGTAAATTAAATTTTATCATTTTAAATATTTAATGAATTTGTTGCGCGCGTAATATATCGCTGAAATGCAAATTTGGAGTTAATTGAACGCTATCTTTAAATATATTTAATATATATTTCAGATAATAGCAGTTTTGACCACAAACAAACCGTCAGATATAAGTTAGAAAAATATATATTGCGTTTAGAAAAGCTTTACACAATTTATCTAGTCAACCAAGTGAAAGATTACGTAAGTTTCCTATTTCGATTGTCGGAAGAACGCAACTAATTGATTTTATTTTCTGTTCTGTTTAGGTTATTGAAAATTTAGGCGAATCGTTTGCTTACAGCATCGAAGCGTTGATAAACGATAATGTACGCTTTTCTAACTTTTTCAAGATCAATGAATGGCAAGTGTCGGATGAGAGTATTGATGACACCTCATTGAGAATATGTATCGGTCATTTTCAAGTATTAAATTATTCAATTAGTCCTACTTTCATTGACATTAAAAGCAATCATCATTTACAATATATCGAACACGCTGAAAATTACATTCTATCTGGATCTCAGTTTGAAAGTGATGGAAAATACAATGCAGCTTATATTGCTTATAAAACAGCGATTTATGTCTTACTTAAATATGCAAAAGGTATTCATCGATTATCCAGCAATAAATAATGGAGGCGCTTCGATTTGCGCTGGCTTGCATTTTATTTGTTTTGCTTTTGCTTTTATATTTGTAGATGACGATGTCGTGGACAGACGAGTCCAGGCCATTCTTAAAGCTGAAAGATACCTTGAAAAAGCTACCGAAATATTCGAAATGTTTATATCGTCTGATATTAGTGATAAAAGTTTGTGTAAAATAGAGGTGAGAGAATATTGATTATGATTATTTAAGTTTAGCCAAGTTTAATTAATTAATTTATTAATAATGCAAATTTAGCATAAGATTGAGGAGAAACCACTGTTACAAAGACCATTATCAGATTTGTTTAAGTACAAAGTTTTAAAGATTATTAGTTCTGGAATGTTGGTTTTACAATCCGAATCGCAAGAGTTGTTTTATATTAAAGTGAGTACATGTTGTTTTAGAACTTTTTATACTTGTAATGAACAATTTTATTACTTAACAATTATTTACTTTTCTTCATCATAATTAAATTTTATTGCTACTACTTATTATTTTCTATTATTTACTAAAATACACTACAATATATAGATTTATTGCGTTCTACTGTATTACTATATTGTATTCTACAATATGTTCATCATTTATAGTACAATACTATTGCAAATATTAGAACAATTTTAATTGAAATTACTATAAATTTTGTATCTACGTAAATTAATAGTAAGTGCACCATCTGGAATCGTTTTATTTCAATTAATTTATGTCTTCTAAGTTATTATGTGGTTACAAATATAATACACTAAAAACATTGATTTTCAATCTCGAATTATAGAAATCTATAATATATTGCTCCAGTTTTTTCCTTTTCGAAACAATAAATTAGAAATAATTGCTAAATTAATTTATAGCTGTAGTATTTTTACTAAAAAAACATTTTGTTATATTTTTGTCATTCGACTGACAGCAGGCGCAAAGAAATTTATGGACAAAATCAAAATACATACTGAAAGTAGAAGCAGAAAGAAAAAAAAAGAAAAGTATATAATGATAAAATGAGATTATAAGCTGAATTTATTAAATAATATAAAAACAAATTATTATCACATTATATTCAACTTTATTATGTTATTATTTATGTTATTTTCATTATATTTAATGTAACGGTATGATTATTTTTTATTAGTAGCTGAAGGAAAATGCGATAAATTTTCCTTTATCAAGATTAAACTAATTCTTATAGCACGTATTAGAAAATACAATACAATATTGAATTTTTCACCATATGTGCAATTTTTAGATTAAAAAGTAGATATATTTGCTACAGTTAATTTAAACTGACAAAAAGGTTGAAAATTAAAGAGCGTTATTTAACCATGCTCATAAATACTTTTTTTGCTTTGTTTACTGTTGTAGTATGCTATATGTATATATGCTATAAAGTGAAAAAAATTTCAGGTTATACATAAAACATGCAATTTTACAAAAGATGATTTAATATTACCGACTGATGTGCCTTTTATGGTCCAACTAAAACATTTTTACAATTGCGAAAATGCCCTATTTTTAGTATTACAATATTGCAGGTAAAATATTCCACTTTTTTTACTCGTCGACTCTTTTTGCATAGAATTTATGTGCGTGTTTTAGTGGCTTAAAACTATGGGATTACGTTCAACAAAAATCATTACAAAATAGCAGTAATACCATAATAAAGCCAAACATATTTGACACATCCGACAACGAGTCTGAGTGCAGTTTCACAGAGCTATTAAAGGAATATAATGCAAATAAAGAGCTGCTCGGATCCAATTTAAAAGATTTTAACGATGATGATGCATTTCTATCGCCAGTAAATGATTGCAATAATGATACACAAGTTGGTGTAAAAAATAATCTTGAAGACGATTTTAATAAGACTGAGGAGGACGATTTCGAAATAATAAATTTCAATACGCCGCAACGCAAATGCAGCGAGACATCAGGCTTTGATGACGATGAAATCGAACAATTCAATGATATTCCGATTGAGAAGACTATTAAATGGTTGGCGCAATTACTGCTTGCATTGGAGCATTTACATAAAATCGGCGTTGTTTGTTGGTAATAATTCCAATTATTTAAATATCAAAACAATCACTTTGCGTTGTTGCAATTTCAGCGATTTGAATACGTCGAATCTATTAATTACCGAAAGCGATGATCTGTTACTTACATACATGTGCAAAATTGAAAACCGGCGAGTTATTAATACGAAGAAGAACAAATGCCTAGCACCGGAAATTTATAAATTTGATAGTATTTCGAAGGCGGTTGATTGGTGGTGCTTTGGAACAGTTATTTATGAGTTACTAGTTGGAGTGGTAAGTTTTTGTGTGTATGTCTGTGTATGTTTTGTGTGGTTGTGTGTCTGTGCATGTGTGGTAGAGACGTTCCGCTGGAGGAGCCAAACTTATATTTTTTCTGACGTGGAATTATTTGTCATGCCGCTCATCATTTATTATCATCCGAGAATATTACTCATTTCATATATGCAATTTGCTATGCCCGCCATTTCTGTATTATAATATTTAAGAGTAATTTGTATTAATTTACTTCTAGCCTATATACGTTACACATCCTGAAGGATTTTTAAATTACACCGCATTAAAAATACCGAAATTTGTATCACCCGAAGGAAAGTCGTTAATAAAGCAGGTTTGCATGTTGTATAAATGGCAGCTAATTCGTATTCTATAAGTGTTTTATTTTATTAGTTACTCGTTTATGATCCGAATTTAAGATTAGGCATTGGTCCGAATGGTACTGCAGAAATTAAATCACATCCTTTTTTTAATAGCATCAAGTGGCATTTGTTACATAATTACTGATTTTTTTTATTGCAAAATACACATTGTTGTTTTTAATTACATATAAATTCTAAGATATAATATATATGATTGTTTTAAGAACCTTTGTTTTAATTACTTTAATATATTGGTGTGTTTATATATCCCAAAAAATATAATTAACCCTTTACCGCGACTAAATATATTTTAATAATTTTGCATTTTGGAAAAAATATTTAAAAATTTAATGAGATTAAATGAGAAAACTAGATGCAAGTTCTTTATAAGTTTTGTTTGTTCCATATATCGTACAACTAGTTAATACAGTCAAACCCCTTAAGACGAAGTTAATTCATTCTAAAAGCATTGTGTATTGTGAATTTTTCGTCTTATAAATAACGAGTCATTTGTCTTAAGGGGTTTTACTGTAATTGCATTTTAATTTATACAAAAAATGAAGTAAAATTTGCAACAAAATAACTGATTTTTATTCCTAATTGTATTGATTGTTTGTGGACAAGGTCCGTGAAAAATGAAACCTGATTTTTTTCCGCACTCCGATTAATCGCAACGGCAATTAAACACCGTAGTTAGATAAAAAAAACCCTCAGCCATACAGCATACCTATACAATAAGCTTCTTCGAGGATCGGTGCGGTCAATATACGTGATTAAGTGCACCCTTGTCTTGAGACCTCTTCACGGCGCGCGACAGCAAATACTGTTGAATAATTTTGCGCTATCAAATTCTGTACGAAACTCGACAAAAAACGCTGCCGAACCTTTCCAATCTCTTAAGCAAGCCTATGGGAAATTTGCTCTATCAAATATGCAAGTTACACGATGGACGAAGGAGTCAATAAGGACAAGGAATGGGTGGACGATAACTATTGTACTTTTGTGGATAACTGTTAACAAGACAAGTCGATGAAAATGTCACACGTGTTTGCGAAGTTTACTAAATTTTGACTGGTGAATGAGTTGAGAAAAATGTTGCAGTGTTTTCTCAAAGAATGCCGTTTTGACGACATTCTGGCTGTCCAAGCGGCCGGACAACAGCTTTAAGCAAAATTCCGTTCGCGGGTATTGCGCACTCATTAAAAAGTGTGTTAGTGTTCAAGAAATGTGTTTGACAAATATCAGAGTTGTTTCCTTTTACGATGATTAGCAATAGTAGGGGAGGAAAACATCGAAGACTGTAACCAAACATAGACAGATATACAACTAAATTAGACGTTTTCGAAAATTGTTGAAGATTAACAAACAGTTAATTCGATTTTTTTGTAATTACTGTTGTTTACAACTAAAGTCTTTGATTTAGTGAATTTTAATTAATTTTACAAAGGATCATTGTTGCAGACTTGAATGTTTTCCCCAATAATATTGTTTACCAATGTAAAAACAGCTCTATTATCTATATTTTTTAATGGTTTCATTATTTTTGGATTAAAGCGTGAGCAGAAAATTTATTCGGGTGAGTATTAAATATAACAAACATACATAGATATTTTAAATATAAATTCTGAAAATAATTTGTGGGAGTTGTGTATTTGATATTACATATTTTAAAGAGATAGTTGCTGAAGTAGGTTGTCTAATATCCTGAAGCACTGGAACAAAATATAGATTTGTACTCGCAGAATATCAAAGACACTATTCAGAGGCATCTATACAAGACTAATATATTCAAATTTTATAAAATGAAATATATGTTATATAAATTTCAAATGCATTTTAAGGAAGAATGTCGGCAAGAAAACTAACAAAGCAAATAAGACAGCAGTAAGTTTGCTTTCTAAATTATAAGTTTTAATTTATTCAAAATTTACTTCTTCGAGAGAAGTAAAAATCAATCCTCGCGCTTGATCAAATACAGTGGCAGCGCATTACTTACGAAATGTCATGGATTTTCTTTACGAGTTGCATTTCAAGTCAGGTTCACGATGCAGAATATCATCCTCGTGAACTGGTAAGATTATTTGAAAAACATATTTTAACTATAAATGGAATATTTAAGATTTATATCTCGTCTATTACATATGTAAGCAGAATTTGTGTAGTATGGAGTGGATGGAGAGATAGTAAAAAGAGCAGAGCGAAAGTAACAGCCGATGAATAATTTTGGTGATGATTGTGATGATGATGGCTTTCATTATATTATGATATGCCGGTTTTTTATCTCCTTCTTCTCTCACTTGTGCCTCTTCTTACTTAGAGAAAAACTCTCTATTAAGTTAAGAAAAAGTTTGGTTGGATCTTTTGTTAGAGTCTTATTCGGTTTAGAAAAGAGTGTAATATATTATAATGTAGTCAAGATAAAATTTTGTGCAACTAAATAAATCATCAGTATTTTACGACAATTTTCCGGTATATATTATATTATTCGTAGAGCTTAATTGCACATTCTATGCAAGCCAATGTATTCAGGTGAAGGATGGCTTTTAATTATCTCATGTAGAGAATAGAACTTCTTACCCTCGACTACTATAGCTGCATATTGCTAAAGTATTCGAGATAACATATCCTAACCTAAAACTACTTTATCTATCTATCTATATACGTATGAGTATATTCGTATAAACGAACATATCGACGACATGTGCATGCACAAACATCTTTTGTAAAGTGAACATGCTACCTACAAATACATATAACGAGACAAGCTCAAATTTACTTGACAGTTTAGACAGTTCAATTTTCAAATAACACTCATATTCTTCGATATTTATACATATCGAGCGCAACCACACTTTAATAAATATGTAACAAGAATTTTCGAATATTACACTTTTTAACAGCAACCACTGTATATGTGTCTATGTGTATATTTGTGTGTGTGGCAGCACCAATACCAAATCCTATAATATATATAATGCCACAATTTATATCTTATATGTGTTTATATTCATACATTATATATATACAACAACTTTCAAATATTCCTATGTATTTAAATTGCAACGTTAATGCTATTACCCTATTACATTGATTTCGATTGACAGATGTTTCACTACAAAAAAAACAGGAGTTCTATCGTATTTGTAAAAAATCATTTGCGATATTATTGCAGCAAATCCTTTCGGATGAAAGCATTACATTTTACATTTCATACAGATAAAAGCTTTCATTTTGAAGAACGTAATTATGTTAGTTTTTGGACCGTTCTATACACAACATTTTAATAAAATTATTCGTAATGTATTCTATATTATATATAGTTTTTAATGTTTAAATGTTTATTATATTTAAAAAAGAGGGAAATGCTATATTTTAATTGCAGTTTCATAATGCTCTCGAATTTTCATTCACCACTTTTTTCGCCTAATTTATTAATACCACAAATGGAATTTTGTCGATTTATTTTAAAACTAAAATACTTTTTATCTGTATAGAATAGATGCAAATGAAAAATAATATGTAGGTAATTTCATTTTTGTTTAAAATATTCCAACTTAATTGAAAATAAAACAAATTGCAATATGTTATTGATTGCAGTTATCGTGAACCATGCTGTATCAATAATAATTAAAAATTTCAACATCAAAAATATTGTTTTGCTTTGAGCTAAATTTAAATCATTTCAAATTAATAAATTCTGCGCAATTTAAAGATGCAAATAATCAAAAAATAAAATAAATAAATTCAATATTACATTTTATTATCAGAATTTTATTTCAATTTATAATTTATTATTAATAACATTGATGTGTAATGAAATCCTTTTTAAAACAAAAGTATCATCGAAATCATAATTTAAATGTATTAAATATCTGATTTTCATTTTTTGCTATCAGGTTATATAATTAATAAACTATTTATTAGTGAGCTCAATTTGTGTTATAGATTTGTTGCTACCACTACAATAAATACTTTTTGGAAAAAGGTACAAGACAAAATATTAATTGTATTAATATTATATGTAATAAAGAAAACAAAACAAATTCTGTATTTTGAATATTATAAATTGATAGTCAAAAATGAAAAGCAGATATTCAATACATTTAAACTATGATATGCATGGTATTTTTGATTTAAAGAGGATTTCATTATACACATACATGTTATATATCTACAGGGTGTTTCCAACTAGCACCCATGGCATGATAGTAGATAGCATAAGAATGCAGAATTACCATAGAACATGTAATCGTAAATTGTGTTTAGGTGGCGAAAGTCAGTTATATAATTCCACCTGTTATACTTTTTATATAATTTCTGACTCTCAAATGTTAGCTGCACTACGTCACATATATTTTTGCGATTTACCATCATTAAATCTGAGTTGCGGTTTTTGCCAAAGTAATTTTCAACCTTCATGCTATTTACTATCATTCCTCGAAGATTGTCAGTCCAATTTGGATACTCCTTGTATATTTTATTAAAATATATATATTTTTGAACTTTTTAATACTTTCTATTGTTGAATTATACCTAATAGATGTTTTGATGAGAACTATCAAATAATTTTAAGAAATACAATTAATTAGTTACAATTAATCAGAGGAATGAATCAGTTTTATTTGGACAGTTCTGCACAATAAATATTTTAATAAAACTTTGACGTCATAAAAATAAAATTTCCATATTAAGTCGAACTTTATCATTGCATATATTAAAGGAAGAATGTAATCAGCTCGTTCAAATATTATTTGTAACTTTTATTGAGAAACTGAGCGTGAAGCCTATGAAGTAAAACTTTTACGATTTGTAAATTGCTGATTTCATTTATAATTTTGTTTCATCGTTGATATTTTGAATGATTGAGAGGGAAAAAGAGGGTGGTGGTGTCGCAAATATGTTCTCTCACAAAATTCACATAATTAGAAATGGTAAAATTGATTCGATTTGAAAGTTTAACAAACATTTTTCTATCAGCAAATAAACTGATTACATCCTTTCTATCTGATTATATCTGCTTTTATCCGATAACTTTTCAATCACATTTCAATCCAAAAAAATTTAATAACAATAAATAGACAAGCTGCAAAAGTCGAATATTTAAGTATTACGTTAGCATATGCGAGAAATGTAATTTTCAAAACCAAGTTGAAATATTTTTTACGTTTAATCATAAAACCAATTATTTTAAACGTTTTGTTTAGTTAAGAAAGTAGCAATGATGTTGCGCTACCTGTTTATCCCGCTTTAAACAAAAGGAATACAAGAACGCGAACAACAATGATAAAAATCTACAGGAAAAAAATTTGTAAGAAACTTTTTCTTACCACTTTTCCATTAAATTACATTAAAATTTCTCATTTCGTTTAAATTATGCACACATTTTCCTCCCTTCATATTCATTTTTTAAAAATAAATAATATAAAAAAGTTTCTTCTAATTAAAATTATCTCTCATTGAAATTGAGTGGAGTTTCTTTTTTATATAGAAGTATATTTTTTTGCTGCTGCTGCTGCCGCCTTCGCGCAAGTGTAAGTAAAAAAAGTATCATAATAATAAAGGAGAACGAATTTCTTTTGTTTAGACTTCTACTTTCATTTTAATTAATGGCATTCCAATCTTGTATGTGCCTTTTTTTATTATTTGTATTAGCCGGAGATGATACCTAAAAGTCTATTAATAAGCTTGTATATGTCATCATTTATCATTCATTTCGATCAATCAAACATTACTACATAGTTCGTATACATGAAAAACATTTTCTAAAATGGATATGACATTGAAAAATATGATATTTGTCTTTTGATTTTGCGCAAAAATAGAATATCATAAAGCAAACGAAATAGTTTACAACTGATTTGCTATTTAAACTATACTACGTATACGTATAGTATGTATCATCGTATCGGGTCGGGGGCATAAAATACAAAGCAAATTCCATAAAACTACGTATAATAATAAACGGAATGTCTTATTATCATTACATTTTTGTTATCAGAATGCTATAGACGATAGAATTATATCTGCGAAAGAAAGCGCGCTTTTTTTGGGGTACATAAAATGTATGCAAAGTTACTTTAGCGCTTCTATGTCGTTAGCTACGTACATTTTTCATCTCACCTCCTAAATTATTTTATATAGAAGTTCAACAAGATAAAAGTTATTACAAATGTTCACATTTTATGATGATACAAAAAATATGATACGAACGAGCGCTGCGAAAAAATCATTATTTATTTTACACAATACAATGAGCTACGAAAAAAAAACCGTGATAATAAATTATAAATAGTAACTTTTTTGCAAGACGCTGATGATGAATCATTAAGTTGCACTTAATTTTAGTAGGTTATTAGGCAAGGACTTATTTATTCAGAATGCTTCAAATATCATTTATTATTCATTTATGAATTTCATCTACAATCTATTAAATAAATATAAGTAATATAATATAAATGAATGAGATCATATTTTATCAATTTTCATGAAATATTGCATTCAAAAGATTATGATAATTACACTAAATTTTTAACAATTAATATACTTTCACTTTAATAATAAATTTTAATTTACTTTTATTCATTTAGTTATGAAATTTATCTCTAATCAATTATAAATTATATTTGAAATAATTTTCATTGTATAAAATTATTTATAATTATAAAGTTAATATAATTATACTATATTAAATAACATTTTTGCATTAATTGGGCAAGTTAAAATTGCCGATATGTCTACTTTAACTTTGTACATTGTTTCTCTATCAATTACCATTGAGTATCAGGAACAAAGAAATTATCTAATTTTTGTAGGTTCTTAATTATGTCCTTATATTTGAAATTAGATTAATTATAATAAATAATAAGAATAAAAAGTATAGTCATAAATAAGTGTATTTATATTGTAATAATTTTAAAGTTTCCTACATTTATTCTTTATTTATCAATTTCAATTTAAAAAAAAGATTACGATGTACAGAAAATATGTTATTAATGGAAAAAAGATAAAAGTATGAAATTTTGAATTGGCTGTAAAGAGCGCTATAATTTACAAGAACGTTCAAACATTTTCACCAAAAATTCTTAAGAATCTTCAACATTTACAAATTTTGCCAATATGTCTAATAATTGTTTGCTTGTTTATCTAAAATGTCATTAAAATTACTAAAAATTTGTAGCTCGAAAATAAAAAGCAACGTTTCTAATGATGTACAGAAAATATGTTATTAATAAAGATATATATAAAATTTTGAATTGGTTTTAAAGAGTGTACACCAAAAATTCTTAGGAATCTAGAACATTTACAAATTTCGTTACAATATCTAATAATTGTTTGCTTGTTTATCTAAAATGATATTAAAATTACTAAAAATTTGGGTCTCGAATATAAAAAGCAACCTTTCTCTTCAATACACATTTTTTTTGAAACTAATTAAAACAAAACTACTTTTTATAACAAGTTTTTACAAGCATCCTTCCGTTTTCTCTATAACATTTCGTCTATTTTTTCTACGCGCTCAAAATGTGGGCGATTTTATGCCCCTTCCTGGCACGTCAATGCCTCGGCAACAACAAAAAAATTGTTATTCCGTAGGCTGGTAGGCTAAAACTTTTCTTAAATGTGAAATAAAATGCCCACTTTTTTATCCCCCGAAGGAGGAAACATGTGGAATGTGAAAAAATCTTTGTGCTTTAATTAAAAATTTTTTAATACCGACAAAATATTTACGCAAATAGCGGATGAACCCGACAGAAATTAGGCTAAATACTTTTTGTATGAAAAACAACACGCTTCGTATAAATCAATACTTTTTCGTAATAGAATATTATCTAATATAAATATATATTAAAATATTCTTAGAATGAAAACAAAATATAATTTTGAGCAAAGCAAATATTATTATATTTAATATTATATTAAATTTAATAATTAAGCGTTCATATATATATATATATATATATTTCGATGCGATCTAAATATCAAATTGTCAATTAGATCTAATGCATTTGTGAATTTCTAATAACCCGCTGTGATGTTAAAGATTCATATTATATTTTAATTTGTTATTGAATATCCGAAAATAGTTCGTTTTGCACTTGTTCTACTCGTATGTTTATTATGTTTACTAGTTTACTAGAGGCGAGTATTTCAGCATACTTTACCTAACATGGCGCTTATCTTGATTGCTTTATAAAAGTTCATTAGCAAATATGCTTTTACTTTGCCGACGTTATTAAAAGTTGCAAATTAATTGATATTGTTGTGTGTGTTCGTGATCTTGATATTTAATCAATTTCCAATCAATTTAAAATTTAAACGATAGTTATACTATCTTTGACGTCTTCTTTGCTGTTTAATAAATTATCGGGCAAAGAGAGATGTTTTCGAAGGTGAAGGATATCAAATGGATTGAGTTGCACTCGCAATTGTCAATCAAAATAATATTTTTGTAAAAATACGCCCGGCTAAAGTTTACCGATATTAATTTTTTATCGCCACCACCGCCGCACAAATACCTATATAATTTTTCAAGTATAATATAATATATATTTTTCTATATAATGTGAACGGTAAACTGCTATAAAATACAAAATAAAATTAGATATATAAATTTGCGTTGTTGAAACGAGGGATGAAATAGGGACTCTGCCATAACATTCATGTTCTTATATACATTTCCATTACATATTTTAGAACCCTTGAGCGCTACTTTCTAATGCCACAATATAATTTTAATTGGTTGCAAAGGGTTCCAAATATAATTTTCATCTCGCTTGGTAATGACCTTTACGATCACTCATTTTATGTTTTTTTTTAAATAAAAACCAACGAAAAAAAAATTAACATTTTTTCTAATAATCTTTAGCGTTGATGGCATTTCAATGTTTCCAAGAGAAATATTGTAGTTTTTTGCACATAAATATTAAAAAAAGTAATGCCAAGCAACGTATTGTTTTAAGAAAATCTTTTACAAACACGTGTGTTGAAATGTAATATATGTATAAACAAAATGGTAAATGTATAGATGCAAAACAACTTTGTGATTTATATATTTAGATTAGGTTAATATACAAGGTATCCCAAGAGGGAGGGGAAACATTGTGGGAAAATAAAGTAGGAGTTTTTGAGTCGTTGATGCAGACACCTTAAAGTATTTAGTATCGTGTCTGTAAGTATTACAATTCACTACTGTATTTCTAAAACGACTGAAAAGAAAAGTATGATTTATTAGCGTTTTTCCTTTAAAACAACTTCCACTTAATTTTCTTAGAATCCTGTCCCTTTCTCCTGGGATACCCTGTTTATTAGCATTGATGAGATAAGAGCCTATGTTAGAACTAAATACGTGGTAGTGGTTAATTTTACCGCTATGTCACTTGTCACATTCGAGTCACTAAAGTTACTTGTACTTATAGAGAGAATCAAAATCTTTCTGTAAAAATCTTAAAAATGTATATTGAATTTTATGAAACCAAGTTTAGAGAAACTAAGACTTGCTAAACGAAGGTTTTATTAAACTAAGTTAAGTGTATTATGTATAACTAAACCAAAGTAAACTAAATTTTATTTTAAAATGCAATTTCTTTATTATATTAATCGAATTCTATTTGTTGTACTTACTTGCTGAATTATAGTAGGTTAATAAATAGAAATTAAAACGCTTGATTAGTATACAAGAAAAAATAGTTAATATGTAGTAGTTAGTAGTTAAAATATTTCCACAATAACGTCATCTTCAGAACTACAGACTAAAAAATCTAAATTTATTAAATGTCAACGCATTTCGACTGTTAAACTACAATTACAACTAAATTTAAGTGGTGGGTGAAAAATGTTATGACAGGTATGAAAATAAAACGAAATTCAAAGAATGTGAATTAGCGGTTTGGTTTACAATAATAGTTCATGAATGAATTTTATTGGCGGCTTGGTTGATGAATGAATAAATGAATTTCATTGAACAATTATTGTAAACCGCTAATCCAATTTCTTTGAATTTTGTTTTGTTTTCACACCTATAACATTTTTCACCCACCACTCTAGTTAAATTTCATTCATTCATCTTCATTTCTGTTCTGATCATGATTTAACAGTCGAAACGCGTTGATGTTTAGTCAATTTTGTGAGACCTTTCTTGTGTTTTTACATTAGATTTTCATATCAAGGCTCACCAAGAGTTGGTAAACAAACTATTCTATTACAAACTAGAAGATGACGTTACTGTTAAAATATATTAACTACTTACTACTACATATTAACAATTTTATCTTGTGAACTAATCAACAGTTTTAATTTTTTCTATTGATTGAGTTAAGCTATTTTTATCTTCATTTTCTACGTCTTGTTGAAAGTAACATTACATAAATCCCCAATTTTTATCAGCTTGTGCTGATCTTGTCTTTCGCATATCGCTAATTGTTTTTATGTTCGAATTTGAATAAGAAACGAGAGCGAGAATTTGTGCACCATTAGGTGAAGGGCAGTTTTTTGCTGATTGCGTCGGATAAAGAGCAGACCGGCGAATCTTTCGTTTGAATCGCTTCGATAATGTTTGGTGGGCAAACGCGCCAAAATATCGCATGACAATAAAACATCGCTTATCTACGCACCTCTCATATGAATCACGGCGACAGCCTCCTTTCTCAGAGTAAACCAGCCATGTAAATATTTCAAAATTTATCTAAGAATTACGGCTGTTATAATTTTAGCCCACAATGTTGCCTTATTTATACTTCCTTTATGGATTGATTTGTGTTAGGCTAAACAATCCTTATCAACAACATCCTTAAGCACTTCATGGTGCACAAATCACATTCATTGTATCATAAAGTTTACATTTTTACACTTTCAAAATGCAGGACGTTTATAAGCTCTAAAATATCAATTAATCCATTTTATGCTATAAAATCGAAAACCGCTAACACTTCATTTACCTATTTATTATAAGATTAATAAAACTAACAATTCGAAATCGTGCATGTTGCACGATCCAAATTACAAGTATATCTTAATTCTTTTTATAGTTATAACTTACATGTTACAGAAAAAATCAAGTATGTACTAAATTACTAATTGCAGTATTTCATGATTACTTTTAAGGTAAAATATCGTGTAGTTGTCTTATATGTATGACGATGTGCACTATTACAAAATAAATATAGCGGAGAAGATATACCAAAAGGTACGTAGGTGTTACAATAAAGTTCTTGTTATGTCTAAGCAATAAACTTATTTAAGTAAAACGTGGGTTGGAAAGCAGACACATTCTTATCAAGCAAGTTTTCATTTTACGTTTCATATTTTGCTGAAAATTAATCTCCTTCGCGTAGTTACATACATGATCATCCATTTTATACGATGTTACGTAATAAAAATAGAAATATTTTTAATTATATGATATAATGAATAATTTAATGAAATAAAAAACTGTAATAAATAATTATCTTATTTTCTATATCTATTGCACAACGCGTTGTTAGTGCTCATGTTTCAGCGCCAATTAAATTCAAACTAATTATATGTTTTTTTATCAAACGCAATGAAAATTGTGTAACAACATTTTAATGAATGAAATTTATTTTCGCGTTAGGCGTTATTATAAAAATCTCTAACTGATTGGGTGGAATGCGCTTGTATCAATTTTTACACAAATTTTATTCATTCGCGCGGATTTTTCTGCGTAGCTTGGCGAAATTAATAAAGAATAATGCTGAATTTAATTTATTTTTTATGCAAAATGCGTCGTGGTAAAGTAGGAATTCGTAAGATTAAAATTAAAATTTGTTACGCAACTGTGCGCTAAACGCGTTAATATAAAAAATAATTTTGAGTAAATATAAATTATGTTTTCTCATTTTTTTTAGCAAAAAAAAGGATAATTAGGTTGAATGTACCGCACTAATTAACATACGCACAAATTAATTGAACATTTATAGCGACATTAATCACGTGAAATGAAAAATCTACATGCACTTATTTTTTTATTGGAAAGGATAATGTTGATAAATTGAATATCCCCCTTAAAAGTATTAAACAAAATCAATTTGCATGCAAACGTTCGAATAATTAATAACTGGAAAAAGTTTAAAATCTAATTTTGGATCGTTGCATTTTATAAGTAGATTATACGCCGTTTTTTTAGAACGAGGAAATTGTTGTAATTATCTGCTGCTATACATATTTATAAAAAACAAGTATGCATATATGGTGGTATTCTAAATTTAAAATTTAAATATCTGGTTATTTTTTTAAGCAACGTGTTTTATATTCTATATAAAAGATCCCATTATGAAATTCATGCAATGCTTTTTTTTCTGTAAAACTAAACAATTCTCATTATGATGGATGAATTTTATATTCAGAGAATTTTTATTTAGATTCTTTAAACGTTTCGTTCCAATTCTTTAATGTATCTGTTAATTAAACATATTCAACTATGCAGTCTGGTGTTAGTAAAACTCTATGCGATTTTTAAAATGTGATAAGCATTTTGCTATTTGATTTAGTGCTAAATATTATGAAAAAAAAACATTTTAACTTAAATTCAATTGAAATATAAGTTGCGGATAATAATAACCGAATGAGCTTTGTAAAGTCAACTTTTCCTCTACGTAAAAATTCAGTTTGGAAATTTTAGTTTATTAAAGTGAAAGTTTTTAGAATAGCAAGTAGCATCTAATGCTAGTAGTTTGTGTTAAAAAGTTACAGTGCCTTTAGTATGGAAAATAAAAAATATAAAATTGATTTGAACAGCGTTTCCATTTACCTACTGTTATTTTAAACCCATTAATGACGCTATTGAACAAAAAATTAACTTTCTTGTTTTCAAAATTTATTAATAAGAGTTCAGTTGTAAATATAATATATATTTTATAAATTTTACGTTTAACGCTGTATTATTTTATAGTTGTGGATGTCTATAGATTTCTTTTTCTACAATATGCACTTTAACTTATTGTGTGTCATTTAACACGTTAATTTCTTCTGATTATAAAAATTAATTAGAAGTATTTCTCTATTGTGAAAATTATCAATAGTTGTGATATGAAATTTTTGTAGCAGATTCACAATTTGTTGTTATATTTAGTCACCAAGTAATTGAAAAAAAAATGTTGTAGCATTTCTGAAGCAGCAGGGAGGGCGATATTTAATCTTATTTTTGTTGTTTCGAATATGTATATTTAAAACTTAAAAAAAGTGCATCACTTTTAGTGCCGCCGATAAAATGCGCACCAAAATTCCCCCTTAATGTAAAATTTGATTATCAGTATTATTACTTTGCGACAAAAACTCCACGCAAATTTGATGAAGTGCTCTTCGACGTAATATTAAATAATAATTAAATACTTTTAGACTTGAGTGTGCGTTGCGAGTACTTTAAATTATTGATATCTACTTACAGCGTATAAATTAATGTTTATTTAATATTAAAGAATACTTAATCCGATTATTGGTCGTTTCGCATTTTAACTTTGCGTCTCTATTGAAAAATTACATGTTTGTGTTTAATTAAGCGTTTTGTGCAAAAATACATAATCCTGCATTTTACATTATAATTAACTAAAATATGTTCGTTCGTTTTGCATTTCACGATTGTGATTTAGTCAGATGAAAATAAACCGGTAAGTGGTTTTAGTTATCATTATTTTATCTAGCTTTTTTTGTCGATTTTATGTGCAGTTTTTAAAAAAAATTACACAAGTGCGTGTATGAATAATTTTTTTACACACCAATTGATATGCATTGTTATATGTATAATGCTTTTGTTTTGTCAATGCATCGGTTATAGAAAGATTGGAAAAACAATATATATATATATATATATAGAGAGAGAGAGAAAATAAAAAAAAAATAAAAACAAATCAATCACACAAATATTTTAGTACGAATAGTATATGTATGTGTATTCGAACGATATTGTATTACGTGAATAAATTACGAATGATAGCCCTTTAATATCTTTTTAAGTTAACATTTCCTTAATGTAATTTTTTATTGGCGCACATTTGTAAAGTTCAAAAACTTGCTCTCTAATGACAGAAACAAGAATTTCTAAGAAGAGGAAGCGTCGAGTAATTCAATGTAAAATTGAGGCCTGAAGCTGTGGATCAAAATCAAGCTGCATCAGATGTCGATACCGAGATTTTAATGTCACGTTCAGCTAGGACATTTCAGCTTGCAGCTTCCGGCTAGACATGATACCCACTACTTTATCAATTCAACATTTTTCAAGGAAATTTCATAATTGATCAAAAAAATGCGAATGGTTTATATTCAAAGCGAAATCAATCTAAATACATTTCAGGATGTTTAGAATCGTAAAAATATTTTACATTTTCGGTATTTTTTATCACAAAAAATACATAAATCTATACTATTTTCCTCATCGTATTAGATCGAGCTTCCACATTTTGTACATTCCACGAAAAGGAAAAATCTTTTGAGAAGGTAAGTTTTACTGAAAGCTTCAATAATCCTTTTCAATGTAATTTTATAAAAAAAAACAGAATTCGCAAAACCATAAATATACATTTGGTCATTTGCTTATCATCTACACTACAAATAAATACGTAAAACGATTCCACTCGTTCGTCAAAGGAGAGTGTCGCAAATCAAATATTTAATAAAACACCTAGGCCTTTATGTCGGCGAATTTTCATGTAAAAAAAGATCAAATAGTTTTCTCATCAAAGACGCATAACACAACAAGCGCCGGGAAAAAAAGAGGAATTACATGTGTGAGAAGGTTATGTAAACACCGTCTCAGAGAAGTTGCGTGTCCAAACACACCCACATCAAAAAAGAGAACAGTGTTGGAATAATAAAAAAAACGTAAAGAAAAACCTAAATGGAAAATTACAACAATTTATCATTTTGGCGAATGTGACAGACAAACATTTGCTAAAATGAATGCTCAATTCAATATAAAGCCTTGTTGTTTTCGATTCTTTTCGATTCCTTTGACAGTTACAAATACAACTCTACTAACCGAACATACAATGGTCTTCCAATATTTGATCTGTCCAAGCCACAATATTTAACGACACAATCGTATTTCGTCTTTTGTCGGATTAAACATTAATTGAACTCAATTAAACACGTTCTCGTGCGGAAAAAATATGGCGAATATTTGTATTATAACCATTTTATATGCTGATAAACAACAACATGACACACATAAACGTCCCGGACTAAATTATTCCTTTGTTCCATCAGAGGGAATATTTCTCAGATTACATATTAGCAAATTACAGTTCGATTTAAACTTTATAAGGGTTGCGTGTCAAATGAAATGGTTCGTGAATTTTCCCATATGTAATACCCATTATAAACGTGAGATACGGCCGACAAAAGGCAAAGTTATGCGAACGGCCCAACAAAAAATCCAGACAGCATAAACTTTGCGTAATAAAATCTGTACACTTATTTATATTTTCAGCGACAGTTAAGAACGGAAATGAAAATGCAAAACAATTTCGAACAAATAAAAAACGAACATGTATGTGTTGTACATGATTTAGGTCGGTGCGCAACGGTGGTATCGGCGAGGCATCTGTTAAAAAATATCTTTTAAATCTTATGCAGAATAAAGCGCCGGGCGTCAGACATCGTTGTATCAGAATGTATGAATTTCTTATCTGAAACATTTGATGCAACTATAAAGTGAAAAATGGTATACATAGTGACAATGTTTCATCTTTCTTGCGGCTGGAATTTCTTTGCGATGAACGAGACATGTCAGGTTCAATAAGATTGTGTTTTGCTATTTACGTACAAAAACACTTTCTACACATAATAAATAAATTTTCATATAATTAGTAAAGTATCTGTTAAATTACACAATATATGAAATAAATTGGATTGAAATCAATTTTACTTAAGGCTAGAAAAATCTCATTTAAATAATAACGTGCGATATATCAATAAACCTACATTCCATATCTGAAAAATTGGATGCAACTGTAACGTGAAATATGAAAAATATATTGATTGATAACGTCAACGACACGTTCAATAATTATCATTAATTAGTCACAAAAACAGATTACCATGAAATTAATAGAGTGTTTGTTAAATTAGGTGCAATGAGTGGATATTTTTTAAATGTTGCTTACGTCTAGGACATTTTCATAGTATCCAGCTACTTTGATTATCAATTGGAAATAATTATTTCATTTAAACAAAACAAATGCGATATATCAATATGCACGCATTTCTAATCTGAAAAACTGAATGTATTGTAATTCGAAAGTGGAAAATATCACACACATTAATTGCAATTTACAAAATAGTAAAAACATTGTTAACTTAAAAAGATTTGAATTAATATCTAAACAATGATAACTCTAAACAAACATAAACCTTGCAATAATATCTGCATAAAAATTGACAAAAACAATATAATAAAACTCTCTACTAGCGTCACTATTTGCGATCCAATTGTGAAACTAATTCCACTTATAGCTTAACATTACGTTATTGGATTTTGGATGCGAAAATACAAAAAAATGAAATATATGGTTTGTGACTATACCTATAGTAATTAGCGCTCCATATTTGCAATGTACATAATTAAAATTAATTAGTTATAAAAATACACTTTTCTGAATGAAATAAATGCAGATTTATTTTATTTATTTATTTAAGACTATTTTTAGTTATTTATAGATGCGTTTATCAAATTACGTGACATAAAAAATATTCTTTAAATTTTTTTACAATTATCGGATCACTTTGACAATATCAGTATTTTATTCTTGTGTTGTTACCACAAACAGAAGTATTCTGTATAAATTGATAAAAAATTAATTTATATTATGTTATGCATTTTTCTATCTAATATCGAAACTCTTTAAATATAATACTTTTGTTATCGTAGTTGCGTTAATTTCATCTAGATTCTGTTCTACTTGGGCTGAACACAGCTTTACACGCATTTTCGAACGTATTCTTCAACTTTGTATTAATTCTTAGTTTCGATTTAGACTGACCTTTTATTTACAATCCCAAAGATAGGACTATCTTTAATTATTTATATATGCGTTTGTCAAATTACATGACATAAATAAACATTCTTTAAATTTTGCTCTCGGCGTATATTCCAAATATAATTAATACATTTTAGAAACCATGGACGATATATCAAAACGTATAAATTTCTTATCTGAAAAATTGGATGCAACTCTAAAGTGAAAAATGGTCTACATTGTGACAATGTTTCATCTTTCTCGTAGCTGGAATTTCTTTGACATGCAAATTGTTACGTTCGATAATATTTCAATCAAATAAAATTATCAATTTAATGCTAACTGCGAGTAGCAAATTTCAAAAACACTGTAAACTCACCATATAATAATAAAATATTTGCTTATTTTATTTGTTTGAAAAATTTGATGCAACTATAAGGTAAAATTTCTTTTGACTAAAACAGATAAAATGCTTTGAACATACAATGTATTGTATAAATATGCGGTTATTCGAGATATAAGTTTAGCATAAAATTTAATTAAACAATTGTGTATTTAAGAAAAAGAATGAAGAATATTTGCTTTAAAACAAAAAATATCACAAGAATCGGAAATAATTAATAACATTCATACAGTATAATCAGATTATATTCAGTTCTTTTCTAAAAATAATATATGATACACAATAACTATTTTTTTATCATTTTAGGATCAGGAATGTAATGAATGTACAATAAAAGTTTCATTAATACACGGAATTTTTACATTTGACAAAAACCGATATTTTTAGCTTTCCTACCTGGAATGGAGGGAATTGTGATCATGAAAAAAAATCGAATTTGCCTTTTCCTTGTTATGAATATTCATCGTTATTTAGATATAAAAATAGTATGATAGGATTTTTTCCAACCTTCGCAAAATATGGATCCTTTGAAAACTTAAGAAAATTCTCTTATAGAAATTTTCCTCTAATTAACATTCTTTAATATTAAAAACGGATGAAATTATAAAAAAATCAACAGACGATTATTTCGTTAATATAAAATGGCTCTATATTTCAGCTATATTTGCTATGTACCATATGTACATTTATGCTTATATAACTTACTCTGAAAGCTTTACTGGGGTTCATCTGCCATGATTTTTTTTGGTATTGATTTAGTATTTTTATTAGAAACTAATGTCTAGTGCAAACAAAATTGTACAAATAATGTGGAAGTATTATTTAAACAAAAAAGTTTTTGGCTAAAATTTAGCAAGACATTAATTAAACAGAAATTGTTTAGTTTATAAATTACTTTGAACATAAAATATATAAATATGCAAGTAATTAAAAAAGTGTACGTAAAATGTAGGTATATGATGTATCTAACTTGTTCGTTAACATTAAACGAAATAAATGTTTGTTTTTATATAAAAAAGTTTTTTTATTAAAAAGAGATTGCTTACAGCTAAGAATATCTCATAATGTCTACGGTAAATGTGAATTGGAAATATAATTAATAAAATTGTAGATTATTAAAAAACGCTGATTCTGTTTATAAATGTAAGTAGCAAATATTTAATTGTTTAATTTAACTAATCCGTCGAAGAAGAAAAATCGTTGCAAAAGTATCAAGTTTTCAGCCAAGTACAAACTTGTTCACAATATTGAACAAATATTAGTTCAGCGCCGAAAACTTGATAATCATGTACTTTAGTTGAAAATATGTTGATCAATTAAATTAATTACTTGAAACAGCACCAACAAGTCGACTCTTACATACATATTTACCTTTGTATATAAAACAAAGTGTGGCGGGTAGTTGGGCGGTCGAAAGTGTGGGATCAGTCGCTGTTTAATTAACGTTATTAGCAATGCGCGTCGTACCTATGAAAAGTTTTCGATAAGCAGTTTGGGCCTGATATGTGCAGCAGCAATAATGATAACGAACGTAAACATTGCAATACATCATTTGGTCTTAATTAAATTGTGCGGGGCATTGAGCGTACGAGGGAAACGTTCTGTTAAAATAAATAGAAGCATTGAAGGTCGCTAATTAGATTTTCGAGCAATCTCAGTATAGTACGGAAAGACGCATTTGGGATGTGAAACAAACGAGAACGATACGGGTTTTGGGCGCGCTCCGCTCTCGCCTTCCTCCTTTTTATATTTATTTATTTTTTTATAAGCATAAAAATGTAATGGGAATCATTTTATATGAAATAAGGTGTGTTGTTTCGGACGTTTCTGTTCCTTTTTTTCACTTATTTTTTTTTCTCTACCGAAAGCATATTATTAGAACATTCCTATTGCGTTCGCTGAAAGCGTAATTAAGGCCCACGTAAATTGCATTTAATATTAATTTAGATATGGGATAAGACATTTTTCTCATTAGCATCAGCCGCATTCATTCATAATTAAAATACGTTATGTTTATCTTAAATATAATGCCTTATTTCATTTTCTTTAATTATTTAATGTAATCTTTAGGTAAATATGCTATCTAAATATACCTAGCTACGATATTATTAAAATGATTTATCAAATTAGATTAAACAATTTATGATTTCAAGAAATTTCAATAAAAAAGAGTGGGTGAACTGGATTCAGACATTATACGTTTATCTTTAGTATAATATATACTATAATGCCTTATTACGTACTTTGTTAATTTTAATTTTTATTTAAGGCGTAAGGAAAAAAAGAGTTGCTAATGTTGATACAGTTTGGTGTTCCGAAAGAAAAAAACAAGGAGTTTAAACGTAAGTTAATTAAATTAAGTATTGCGTGAATGTTGTTTTTAAAAGTGGCGCAAGTCTATCTAGTATTTATGATTTACTTTACTACCTATAGTTTGTTATTTAAGCAGTAGGTTCAATAAAAAGAGTTGGTGAACTCGATTCAGACATTACGTTTATCTTTACTATAATATTTGAGACAATGTCTATTCTAAACATGTAAATTAGCCTAAAAAGTAAAAAAAACAAAATCTATATTTAAAAATTGTAATTATCCTTGCAAGAGGCCTTAAATACAGATGGACATTATAGTGTAAAATAAATATTAATAAAGATAAGAAAAAAAATATATAGTGTAATGTCTTATTATGTATTTTGCTAATTTTTATTTTTATTTTAGTAGTAGGTTCAATAAAAATGTGTTGCTAAAGTTGATACAGTTTGTTGTTCCGAAAGAAAAAAAAACAAGAAATTTAAAAGCAACTTAATTAAATTAAGTAGGTATTGCATAAATGTTGTTTTTAAAAGTGGCGCAAGTCTATCTAGTATTTAATTTCGCAATTTTCTTGGCAAGGTCTGAATAAGGGTGAACAAGTGCGAACACGTTTGTTACCCGCCCCCACCGTCCCTTTGTGCGCGAGCTAAGAATGGTGCGTATTTTGTTTTCAAGAACGTACATAAAAATTTATGATGTCAAATATTGAGTTGATTAAAACTAAACCTTTTCAGCGAGAGTTGTTTGTTATAATACGTGAATAATGTTGAATTTACGTTGAGGGCGAGAAGGGAGGAAAGGCGAACGTTATATATATATATATAGAATACGTCCAGAATCAGGTGAAAAGGGTTAATTTGAAAAATATTCTAATACTTCTTTATACGCGAGGTGGAATAAAAAATTATGTGATTTTTCTACTTATATAGGTAGATTTTTTTCTATAATGTAAGTTGTTGCGCAATCGTACTCGAATAGAAAACTATTTTGTATGCGAACGTTTACTTTCAGGGATTACTCTATAAATATGTTTGATGAAAATTGATATATTCGTGTTTCCAACTGAGTTAGAAATCTAACATATGTTTTCACTTACCTGTATGGAGCAACTTATTCAGAAATATTTTCGTTATGTATTTACTATAGGTTGTACGTTATTTTTAGAAACTTTTATGAATTCAATTTAACCAAATGGAGTATCGTTTTTAATATGCAACAAAACGGCGTTATTTAAATGAAATATTTATTTATTCACGCTGTTTCAGCTTTAATAAGATAGTATTAGAAACAATATAAAATAATTGTAAATGTTATTATACAAATGGCGCTGAATTTAAGTTTTGAGTGAGTGTATTTTAATGTTTATTATTTTTCACAGACGTAAGCGGGTCTTAAAAAGTAATTACTTATTTAGGTAATAAACCGTTAATTTTCAGCAAATAGCGCAATATCTTACAATTTTTACTAAATTTTTCATCATCACGTGTATTTTTATAAAGGTATAAGTTAATTAAAAATTTAAATTTAATGTGAACATTAACTTATCTAATTCAAATATAATTTGCGAATGAAAAATTTAATCATAATAAATGCGTTACGTAAACAAAGATAAAAATAATAAATGAAAGGGATCTTTTTATAGGTTTTTCTTTAGCAAATATTTTATTGCAAAACACAAACATAAAAATTAAAAAGTACATTAGGATGAACAGCGCTTTTCTTTCATTTCATCATTGTACATTTTATTAAATTTAACCAAAAGCTCAGACACTAACAATATAATAACAATTTCCTTAATATCATTAATAATCAGAATATATTGAATCGTCTGCCAACCGAGTCCTAAATTTTGAAAATTAATATTGTTACTTACCTGATATTATCTAATAAATGAAAATTATACATAATCACTAGACTGCAGTCCAGGTCTGTTAGGAGCAAGGCTGTGTTTCGTCGACCATGTGGAGGTCTCCTTCTCTGTGCTTCTTCATGGTTGCTTCTGTTTTGCCTTTCACGGCTTTAGAAGTCTGAAATTTTGCTTCTTCATATAAAAAGATTTCAGATTTTACGTCAGCTAAACTTACATGATACTATTAGTTATTATCTGATAAATGAAAATTATACTCGTACATAATCACTAGACTAGAGTAATAATCTCAAATCGAACTGTATGACCTTTGGTATTTAATTATTTTCATATACTTATTTCTGTAGTCCAGGCCCGTTAAAAGCAAGCCTGTGTTCCGTCGACCAGGTAGAACATTGATAGTTACCTCATTGATACCATGTAGCATACACACCTCATCTATCAATATATAATAATTATCTGTTCATATTTTCTATTGTTGGTTATAGTGCTGGAGGTCTCCTTCTCAGAGCTTCTTCATGGTTACTTCTGTTTTCCCTTTCACGACCTTAGAAGTCTGAAATTTTGCTTTTTTATATACAAATATTACAAATTTTACACCAGCTAAACTTAGATAATACCATATTAAGCGAATAAAATGGATTGTTTAATACTGGGATGTTATGTTTAGCGAAATTATCTACCAATCAAAAATTTTCAGGCACCATTGTAAATAAACTATTCTAAATACGCGTAGGTAAAAAGTAAATTTTGGTTGTTTCAGAAAATATTTTATCTTTATTATTCTCTGCTATTTTTGTTACTAACCATCGTCAGGACTAAATTGAAATCTTAATTCATTCGGTGGTCAGGCGTACATTGTATCAACAATAATAAAGAAAATATTTTGTGAAACAACAAAGCACTTTTTTATTTACATCTCATTTTAATTAATTTATTAAAATATATTTCAAAATGTGATTACTTCCTTGTTTTTATGATTTTATTTAAATTTAAAATTTTATATATATTCTATTATAATATATCTATGAGTTTATTGGAATTTGAAATTCAAAAGAATAAGTAAAATAATACCATTTTTCGTGCGAACGTAATTTATAACATTTACGAAGCATGAAAAATAAATATACGACATTTTAATTTTCTGTTTCATTTCACTTTGTGATGTGATATGTGTGCGTGCATGTGTGTGCCAAAGCTAACACATTTGTTAAATTTATCTATTTAACAACTATTTATTTTTCACGCATGCCGAATTAAACTTTTAATTGTGCAACGAAAAAAATAAAACGCATTCGCACACACACACACACACACGATCTTATCGCAGCGATGGTGGCGGCCAACAATAAAATTTGGTAACGTTTTATATTAAATCAATTACCCATAAATGAAAATTAATAAAGTACTGCCATGAATTAAAGTAATTGACGCATTCTGCTAATATATTCATAGTCCTAGCCATTCAAGTGCCACCGCCAGTTATTTATCTGTCACCGAAACCAAACAATAAAGATAATGGCTTTTCCCTGAACGAAATTATTTTAAAAGCAATCAACATCTTAAAAACAACGCGCGCACGCAAATTTATTATCAAACATTCATGAATAATCGTTTTTTTTTCTGCCTGCTGCTGCTGCTGCTAACTCGCCGCTTCTTCTTCTGTGTTGTTTGTTTAATTAAAAGTTAAAAAAATCCCTACGACACAACAAAATACGGATGAAAAGAAACGACTTTATTTTAATTAAAATAAAACGTTTTTAATAAACTATAAAGAGCCGGCGCATTATTAAATTTGCAATTTATTTTATTAGATCTAATATTGAAATTGCACAGTGCGATCGTTTCGCGGGCAAATAAAACAAATATTTATAGTAGAGTTTTAAAATCTCATATAATAAATTTTCGTGCAATTAATCTTCAACATTGTCAGCGGCATGAATTCTATATAGTCGTGTAGTTTTAGTTTCTAGAACCTTAAAATGATTTCTCATTTATGTTAGTCGTAAACCTTTTCCCACTATACAGACAAGAGATATGGAATAATAAACTTCAACGTTATTATTAAATAAAATTGAATTATTATATTAAATGCGAAAGTTATTCGGATAAAATTTGCACATTCCTAATCTATTATGCTAAATTATTAATTGATAAAGTAAAAGTCATTTATATGTATAGCTATAGGTACCCACCCATCTACATTTATTTAGAAATAATTATAATATTATCAAGGCAATTGATTTTTTTTTAAATAGTTCAACGTCCGTTCTACCTCGTAATCTGTCATTCTGTACAATCTTTTCGCTTGTTTTAAAAAAAAAACTTCCTTCCTTCCTATTTTATAAAAAATAAAGCATTTGGAAAATGTGGAAGAAGTGAACATGACAGCGCAATATTTTAAGAATTAAGAAATTCTAGATTTTTCGAAACGTGTTTAGGTGCTCTGAAAAGTGAAAACAATTGTTGTTGATTCGCAAAGCTGAAAATAAAGTGCGTTAACTTTTCGCCCAACAAAAAACTTTTTTTTATATAAGTGTATATTTAGGTTACAATCTATTTTTAGTTGCTTCTCTATTATGTGAAAAATAATGATAATAGTTGAATTTTCTTTCTAAATTGTTTTATCAACTTTAAAACTGAATTTTTAACGGCCCGTCGCGCAATATTAAAAAATTGAATTTGCAGAAAAGTTTCAGCGTTAAACATTATACGTTAAATTATGAATTATTATAAAAAAAGAAGAAAAGTATCATCATTGATGAAACTGAAACAAAGTGAAAGAATAAAATTAATTCTTGCGAACAAAACAATGTTTAAAGTTTAATTTGTAAGCGCGCATACTAAATTGCTTAATATCACCCCAATTAAATCTGATAAAATTACCAAATTATCCAACAACAATTTTTTTTGCATATGCCATCCGCAGCGGATAAAAAACAAAGCACAATAATGAAGTAAAATAGCGATAGTAGTTTTTCAATTAAACTTTGTTTAGAGGGAAGATGAAAAAGACTTTGCGAATTGTTCCCATGCTTGTGTGTATCACGGAAACTAATTTATCACGCCGCTAATCAAAAAAAGCTCCCGGAAAATATTTACTAACCAAAGCTGTGGAACGACTTTTAGCATCGCGCTTATATATTTTTTGTTGTTGTTATGTTGTTGTTGCCGTTGGTGTTATGTAAGCTTTCATATACACAAGAAGGTTCATAATAAACTTTTTTATTATCTCATTCTTCTCACTTAAACCGTATAATGCCTTTATGTAGAAATATGCTCCATTTCGATTCACTCACGTAAAAATCAATTAATTGCACGCGCATAATGTAATCATCGACTTGTAGATTTATTCGATTCATTATTAATGCGATTTGTTTCATTTTTATGTGAGCTAATTAATTTTTTAAATGAAATGGAATATGTGTATCAAATAGTTATTTAATGCTTCATTAAATTCTATTAATAAATAATATTCAATTATTTATGCAAGGATTGCTTTAATGTGTTTTTAATGTATAGAAAAATAGTATTTTGTCATGCATTTTATTAATGTTTTATTACATACTATTGTACTTTGAATATACAATTTTATTTATTTAAATATAAGATTTCGAAATGTATATAATTTGGATTTAATATTAGCGTCTATTTCTATGAAAGACTTTACATAATTATTCATTTCAACAAAATACGTTTTCAATGAAAATTATTAAATTCATTGCAGCGTGTATTTGTTTTCTGTGACATGTAATAAATTATTTTGTGTGCTTTGAGTAACTAAATACGCGTAAACCAGTTTTTTTATTTCACTTTTTTTCCCTCTCTGAAAATAACGCATAAACAGCATTTGCATGAAAAGACGAAGCGACACGTTAAATAATGAAATTTCATCATTCAAACAAAAATGTTACATCAAAATTTTCTTGAAATCTGGTTTTGTGTCAATCACTGACAATTAACTAGTTTATTACGAGTCTGACGCTAGAAAATCGTTTACCGGTAATCGATTTAATAATTTCAACTACACATTTTAGAAATATTCTATTACAGTGTGTTACTAATTACGTCTTAAACTATCTTGATCGACATAATTCATTAACAATTTATAATGTAAATTTATATTATAATATAAAAAGCATTTTAATTTTATATATTTTTAAATAGGTAGTTAACTTAAAGCATTTTATTAATTAGATAAATTAGGGGCGACACGGCAATTATATCAGCGCGTTTTTTCTATAAGAGCGGAGTTCTAAAATATTGTCGCGCGGCTATTCAATCAACGTACGACATTTATATCAGTAAGCGGGATTCAAACATAGGCGACTTGGCTATAACATCTGCGTACGACAATAGCATCAACAAGCACGACTATTCAATCAACGCGAGACACTAGTACCAGCTAGCGCGATTTTTCAATCAACCCGCGATACTAACATCAGTGAGAGAGATTCTAAAATCAGCGTGTGACCGCAACATCAACAAGCAGGACTTTTCAATCAATTCACAACACTACCATCAGTGAGTGCAATTATAATATCGATAAGCGCGAGTATTCAATCAAAGCGCGATGTCAACTCCGACGAGCGCGTTTCTTAAATATTGTCGCGCGACTATTCAATCAACGTGCAACATTTATATCAGCGATTGTGATTCTAACATCGGCGGCATAATTATAGCATAAAAAGTGTGGATATGACATCCACGAGCACGACTTTTTAATCAATGCATAACAGTAGCATCAGCCAGTGCGACTATTCAATCAATGTGCGATAATATTAGAGAATCCAACTCTAGCATCAGCGGGGGCGACTCTTATATCAGCGCGTGATTCTAAAACATTCTCAAACCAAATGAACACCAATTGGGCAAACCAATTGGGCACCATTGAGTACCAATAGAGCACCAATAAGCACCATACATCTAAATAGTATGGTCACATTAATTGAATTTTTAATAGGGCCTCGATATTGCTTGATCAGATACTGAGAAAATCATAGTGTTTTACAAAAATATTTTTTTCAAATTTGTAATACATATTTTTTTCTTTTAAAATTTCTATCCAACCAAATATTTTTATTGATT
The DNA here is from genome assembly GCA_030264715.1 of Adinopsis sp. GC000173. Taxonomy (NCBI): domain Eukaryota; kingdom Metazoa; phylum Arthropoda; class Insecta; order Coleoptera; family Staphylinidae; genus Adinopsis; species Adinopsis sp. GC000173. The sequence goes on along the minus strand of JARJDW010019784.1, from coordinate 45,730 downwards.
TTGAGATGTTACATACTTTAACATATTTACCTACATTGTCAGAAAACATGACAAAACGAAGATCATTTTGGGTTGAAACGCACGAAAACATAAATATTAGGTGAAATAATCAAAACAGCTCTCGAGAAATTTTATTTTGCTGCTCTGTGTTGTGTTATTATTATTCAATGTAACTCGTTTTTAACTTTTAAACAAATCAATATCTAGAGCTATTGAAGTGCTTTGAGAAAATAAGACTGACAGCAAGATAATGGAATTGAATGTCCAACGAGTCAAAACAACTTAATAATCACCAGTCGGCATAAAAAAAACGTTCTTTTAATATTTAATTTTTAATTGCACGTTTTACATATTGATAGAAACGGTTCGCAGAAAATTAAACCTGCCAAGTAGGTATTAAAAATATCGAACTTTATTTTTTATGCTGCTAATACCTACTTTTTATATTAGCTATATGCACTATATGAAAATATAAAAATAAAAATAAAAATAAAAATGTAAATCAATATTTTATAAGAACACTTCGTCGCATATACATTTTTATATTGTATCTGCATGTTATAGCAGACATTCTTTTAATGCTAAGCTTACTAACTAATAAATGACATTAACAGAAATTTCACGTAGCACCTAATAATAATTTATTGCTCCTGTGGCTTAATTTAAATATTTCTTATAGGTACATTAAATGAAAGTTTAATTTAAATTGCTAAAAATTTCAGACATCGCCGAACAATAATATTATGTTTTAATCATTTGATTAAAAGAAAATGATTTTAAAAGCTATCAAAGATACCACCAATTATGTTGTTTGCACGAAGTTGGATAAGAATAATAAAACTGTTGATTAACAAAAAGATATTTGCAAACTTTTCTTTATTACAAATTAACAAAGTTTGAATTTAAAAAATGTTAGTATTCAAATAGGGAGATTTTAGGTTTGGTGCAAAATCAGAAAATGTACATCAATTTTGTGTAATTACTCGCTGACTTTTAATGAAAAAGCGCTTGTACATACCTGCCTGGTTTTGATTGCAAGAGCATTAAAATATCTTTTGCTTGCATCCTCCTGGCCTAATGCGAATGATCGCATTACCATCGTGCCATCATTTCTTTATATGCACACAAAGCATTTACGTCGAATAATTAGCTAAATGGATACGCATAATGTGCGGTCGTAAATAGACTGCGGTTTACTATATGTATTTAATGCTGTATAAAAGGTTCCCGTCGCTTTTTAAGGGTGTTAGACGAGATCAGTGCAGGATGCATTATTTGGTAGTGAAGTCCAAATGCCACTCAATGTTTGCATATTTTAGTAGCTGGATGAAATCTAGATAGGTGAACTTAAAAGGCAAATCCATATTCAAAAGCAGCTCGTAAATGATGCACCCTTAATATAAATGAATAGTCAATTTACCCGGCGAATTTAGACGCCAAACATGAAACGTTGCACGTGCACCAACTTTTAATTATGATCCGTGTTTCTTTCACAAAACACAAGATCATTTTAATCTATTTTAAAGTGGGGACGCAAGGACGTAAGGAAAAAAACGTCGTACTACAATATTATACAATGAGCGTGGAATAATGTAAAATGTTAATTGAAAAGACATACACAAAGTCTTTAACTTTGTTTTTGCTGAAATTTGCGCGCAGATGAATTGATTACGGATAATTTAAACTTCCCAGTGTGAACCAGTTTCATGACTGACGACAGACGTGTTTCTGGTGCATAATCTCCTACAATAACCGCGAAAATTAATTTTAATCCGGCACGTTCATTACATAACTTGTCGCTCAGCGAGTGCATATATCCAACTCGAAGGTAAATGTTTTTCTATTAAATTTTCTGCGAATGTCGCCGATGAAAAATACTTTAAATTCGAGTTATAAGTTTTTTTGATAAATGTTTGTTTGTCTGGTGTTTGCGTTGTCCAGGTGGAGAACGTCATCGTCTTATGTTTGCTGAAAGAAGTGATGGCTCACTTCCTTCTATGTACACTACTTCCGGTTGTTTGTATTGCATATGCATTCGAAAAGCGTGCAGATTATGGAAATGATTTATTTGGTTTATACTCTATACTACTTTTCAACGATGATTTATTTTCAAAAATGCTGCCAGCCAAAGCTTTAATGCGAAATAGAAGCTTATTGCGCTTTTTTCTATAATATTATTTTGTGCAATTGTTACTTTGCTAAATCAATTGCGAAATTATTGTGCCGAAGTGAATAAAAAAACGCAACGCTATTGCGGTTCTGCTTCCTACTTGTGACGTGGTATTACAAAACTACAAAGAAAATTTTTACTGGCTGAACAAATCTAAATCAATATTTATTTAAAACTATTGAAAATAGTCAACTTTGTCGCGTTTGTGCTACAAACATCATAAAATCATGCTTTCAAAAACATTTTCGTGCGTAGTAGATATTGTACATTTATTTAGCATGAAGCGAATAAACGAATGAACGAATGAGCGCAAGATGATTGAATACATCTTAATATTATTATTGCTTATTAATATTTATTTTGCAGTATTATAAATGATCGCTTTAAAATATTCAACGTTTAATACATTCTAAATCTATATTCAATGTGAATATAAATATCTTTTAGTTCGAGTATGATGAATATTCTTTCTTTCCAACACACAATAAAATAATAATAATAAATATATATATACGTGGTTTTTGGTTGGTTAAATAATGTTTGGATGGAATTAGGCTTTCAATTTAAACTATCAGAAAGAGGTTACTGTGTGGAAGTTAATTCAAGTTTGTTGCCGTACTTTTGTCATATGTTAGTACTGCACCTTGCTATTTTATTGAGACAAGGTTTATGTTATTTTTTCCAACAAAGAACACCATATATTTCTATTAGTAACTCACAAAAGTCTCTCTAACTGGACGTTTTATGTTTGAACAAGCGAAAAAACCTAAATTACTTTTCTACAAGCTTTTCTTCAGCCTTAAATTAAAATTTTTATTTAGTTTTAACGTGTAATAAAAAAATTTCACCTTCGTTACATAAAAGAGATGAAAAATATCAAGAGGAGAAAAGATTCTCTTTGATAGAATTACTGAAGCGCGCAAAAATATTCTTTTTTATGCAGACGGATTTGACTTGTTTATATAGATCGATTTCTAATAAATTGTTTTCATTTAACTTATTTCATCTTACGCAGATTTTTTCAATTTCTCACCCAGCATTCCTTTTTTATGGTATAGTACGTAATTATTTTTATCATAAATCAAAAACAGTCGTCTCGCCAGATGGAGAAGTTGTGCAAATCAGAAGAAAGCGTTATAATTTAACGAATGAGACATGACACTTAATAAAACTACAACACGACTGCAGCTAATGCAAGTTTTCATGCAGTATCACAAATTCGCAACAATTTATTGCACTTTATTTCGGCGTTTTCTCTATATATATGTAATGCAAATTAGCTTACATATGTTTTGATTATTTATTATATGGTATCTCACATCGTAGATTAATTCATCTACAAATATTTTAATAACAATGTGAAATCTTTAATTTGTCTTTCACTAAACTCATTTGAACAAATAATTTAATAATGCTCTACCATTAGAATGAAATAAATTAAAAAGTTAGATTAGAAATGAGTACTCACAATATTGTGGTTTCCAATGTATTTAAAATAATTTGATATCCAGACAAAGAGTATACTTTTTGATTACTTGACTTGTTAATAGTATATAAAAATATTAAGCAGTCTAACTGATGTTACTGTTTATCTGAACTAAGAAATTACGTAGTTTCTATTTATATATTTCTTGTTACATTGTTGTTTATTAAGATGTATTGTGATATAATCTAAATTACTAAGTAATATTAGTAAATAAATGGTTTTGATTTCTTGTTATATTGATTTTAGTACAAAATCAGTAAATATTTAAAAACATACTTACTTAATCATATTTTAAAGTATCACAAATTTGCAACAATTTATTGCACTTTATTTTGGCGTTTTTTCTATATATTTGTAATGCAAATTTGCTTTATTATATGATATCTCACATCGTAGATTAATTCATCTACAAATATTTTAATAACAATGTGAAATCTTTAATTTGTCTTTCACTAAACTCATTTGAACAAATAATTTAATAATGCTCCACCATTGGAATGAAATAAATTAAAAAGTTAGATTAAGTTGTGCGATGCTTTAAACAGTTGCAGATAATGTAATAATATTACATATACTATAGGTAGAAGTTACTATTTCTGGTGCAAGTGTAAAGTAAGTTGTTTGAAATTTGCTGAAACAATTTATAAGCTATTGACGTTTTATATATTTTTTTCACAATTACAGTCAAATATATCAAACTTGCCAATAAAACCCTGTTATTATTTAATATTTTATCGATGTAATGTTTTAGCAATTTTGTGTTTATATTATTGGAAGAAACCAATAAACGTTTTATCGATTTTATACCAATTTGTAATAAAATATACGGCGAATAATAAACTTTTATATAACATTTAATAAAGCGTTGGATTTCAATGTATTAAAGTTATAAAATGCGATTAATTCTATTTTATGTAAAAACATTAGTGATCATTTAAACCGGCGCAAAGTTAATAATTAATTATCACATTATTTCAAGACGTTGTATGTATTAAACATTAAATTTATCACCCCATAAGTATTATAAATGTTTAATATTAATTTCAATTTTAATAATAAAATATTGTACATACATTTCGTGCAACTGTTTCAAATTTCAGATAGATGTACATACCTACAGATGTAAATCGAAAATATGATTTCACTGCTATTGTACAATAGCATATGGAATCAAGAATAAATAAGTAATTAAATAGCATCAAAAATGTTTTAGTTTTAGTTTATACCTAGGTGAGGGGAGGTGGTAGTACTTACCTATAGGAATGATAATAATATTTAAAATTTATTTTAATGGAAATGTGTGGGGATAAGGCGGCTAAATATGAAAATTTTGTAGCGTATCTTGTTGTATTTTTATTGAAAGGAATGTAATCTAGGAAAATGTAAAATATCGTCCAGACTTCATTTGCATTGCATTTTCCAACGGATTTGCCTGGTGATGAGTTTTATTTTTAGGGTCGGAGATAATACGTGTGCTGCTTATACCGCTAATCCTCGAGGTGTAAGATGTAGAAGAGAGATAAGAGTAACGAATGGTCTTTAAGATCGTCCCAAAGGACTTATAATTTCATTAAAACAACTAATACTTAATCTGTATAAAACAATGTTTTTATGCTGCTGATATCAGAAAAACAATTTGTTTAATGCACACTTTTTACTAATTACTTACTTATCTAATACATTTCAGCGCTTTTAATTTAATTGTTATTTACAAATTATTGAGCCGAACACGAATAATAACAACTACAGGTATCTAAGTACGAGTACATTGTCAAATGATTGTTTGCTGTTGTAAAATAAACCAGACAGGTTTTATTGATGTTTATGTTATATTCGAAGGTGTTTCTTACATGTTGTTTATCCTGCAAAATAACTTTAGAAATCTTGTAAATAGATTGCAGTTTTGTGCAAAGATATCACTTCAGCTAGGTACTTACACGATTTTCTCTTTATCGTTGCAACTTTGTTTTTCAATGGTTGTTGCAGTTTTATTTGATTTTTAGAACAATTTTGTCAATTCAATTACTCCTTCAACTTTTATCCGACGAAAAAAAAAATAAATGTTTATTTAAAGCAGTCATTCTATAGACTTGAAGTCGTCGTATTTTTCAAAATGATCTTAGAATCGCAATATAAAGGTAGTTTTATTACTTCAAAGCCACGTGTCACCTTACAAAACAATAAATGTAAACAAACACTAAACATTTCTTTATATCGTACTATTTAGTTTGATTGAATTTAGTAGTAGCTCTGAAAAAGAAATGAGTACATACAATTTTGTGGTTTCCAATGTATTAAAAATAATTTAATATTCATACAAAGACTATACTTTTTTGATTATTTGACTTATTAATAATATATAATAATATTAAAAAGTCTAACTGATCTTACTGTTTACCTAAACTAGAAAATGATGTATTTTTTATATATTTCTTGTTACATTGTTGTTTATTAAGACGTATTGTGATATAATCTAAATTAATACCTAAATGGTTTTGATTACTTATTGTATTGATTTTGGTACAAGGCTAGTGAATTTGCAATAACATAAGAGTACAGCTTACTTAATCATATTTCAAATATGTTGCCGGTGCACAATTTCCACCTTACCCGTTATTCTTTATTGTTGCTGATTTCATGATTTATTTACTATACTGCAACTTGCTGTCGCCATCTTTCGTTATCAATGTATTCGCGTATATGACTTGCTATATTTATCCAATGTTCAATGATAGTGAATGTTATTCATCTTCAGTTCTTACTCACTGGACGTCACATTTATTCCATATTCTTTACCTAATATCATACAAAATGCAATGTAAAGAACGTAGAATGATAATCATAATAGACATTTTCAGAACGAAGAATTAAAAACTTCAAAAATTATACTTACTTTCGAAATTTTATGTTTGTATGTTATAGAATTAATTAAAATTTGTTAAAATTTAAACATTCTTTAATAAATAAAGTCCGTTTTTCAGGTTTAGAAAAATACAACGACATGTTAGAAAATTGCTAACATTTTTTAAGCTTTTTGTAAAGTATCGTATTAATTTCAATAATCATGGCCTAAGTAATATAAGCAACACAAACATTTTTATTTATTTTAGTTATCCTTAAATAAAATGTAATAAATTGTAAGTACCTAAATGAAAATTAGTTAACGAATAATTTCGATGTGATTTTTTATGGGAAAACTATTCGAACTATATTCGCTGAATAAGTGTTTTGCTCGAAGGAGTTTGTCGACTTTCAAGCAAGAAAACCGTTGTTTTCAAATAAAGGGAGGCCGATAATTTGACATTACCATTACCGCAGTTTAACAATTGATTGTGCGTTTTAATTACTATTAGATGTTATTGAAACGTCAAGCTCGCTCTATATTGCATAGTCGAAGTTGGAATTTCAAGATTTTCGAATCACAATTCATTGCTTCAACTACAATTAGAGCTGCAATAATGCGATGATTGTTTGTTGATTCTCTGTCTATTAATGTTCGCGATTATCAGAACAGAAAAAATTCTAGTAGTACCCATCTTGCATTAAAATTATATGTAAAGTTGGAAACATTTTGTAAATTTTAAATGAGCGCGCATAAAAAATAATTAAAAGAAAAACATAATAAAAATAAAACGAAATGAGAATAAAACTTTTTTAATGTGTCCATTTTAGTTTCAGACCTTTAATCCTTTATCTTTTATAAAGTTTCGTATAGAGTAATTTGAAAGTAATTAGCATAAGTATAACGAAGCGATGTATAATTATACGTCTGGGTCCTATAATACCGCAAGGGCAGATGTTTGTGAACAGTGCTAAAGTGTTGTTTTCTACAATCATGTGCAATACATTTACTTAAATGTTAAACAGTTAAAAGTCTTTTATGATTTATGAACATTTCAATTGCTCTAAGCCTTTAACAGAACCGCAAACATCATCTGAATGTGAAGTTCTAATTACATTTGAATTTAATCAATTTTTTTTGATGGCGCAAATTCACTGCGATGTTGTCATTCGTAATTAAATTTAATGGAAGAAAAAAAAAAGTAAAACTGTTGCAAGTTGTTGTTGGTTTCGGTGTTGAAAAATAAATAGCCAACCTAATATATCATACAATAGAGGGCGATAAATTCGCATGCATCGTTGGATGAAATTAAATATTAATCTAGTATGAAATTTGAATATAATTTTAAAATATTTTCTGAATCTGAAGTAAGTGTATATGTGTGTTGTAAAGCATCATATTTTAGCATACATTTATGTGGTTATTAAGAGGAAACAAATATTTTATACTAAAATTAGATGCAATTTACAATAAATTCTTACTACGCCCATTATGTTTGTTTCCGCGATAAACTTTTTTTCTCTCCTTTCTGCTGAAAAAGCGTAAAGCGCTTTCTTCTTTATTTTTTTATATTTCTTCCTTGCCTCAATTTATATTATTAAAACACCACTTCTCAAATTACATTTCATTAAAACTTTACAACAATTTCACTCTAACTTTTATTAATCAAATCATTTCTTGTTGCTTGAGTTATTTCTACTTATAAACATAAACTAAAAGTAAGCGCTATTTTAAGTTATGCTGACAATTATTAATTCAACAAGCTGCAAATTTTATTAAAATTATAAATTGGATAAAATAATCATCAAAAGATGAATGAAGTCATTTATTTATTTATTTATTTATCTATTGCAATAGGTGTGTGCATTTACAACCTATTAATGCGTTAGTTATCCATATAATAAAATAAATATTAGTAGACTATTAAAAAAATCATAAATATTTCAGCTATTATCGATTGAAATTACCTGGAAGTTGAAAACCATTAGAGAGCGTTTATTTATTAGTAATTCAAATAATTATCATCGCCATTCCACTTTTTTAATCTAGTAATTTCCGGGTAATTGTACAATGCAAAAAAATTTAATATTTATATCCCAATCAATCAATTAAAGTTCATCCATTTATAATGAATAAAAAAATGAATAGCTTTGCTTTTTCATATTAGATAGCGGCGGATTGCACCGTTCTGTTATATTATAATGTTAATTGAAAATTTCGTAGAATTTCAGGTTAGATGAAAAGTTTCACATTCTGTTGATACCACAGCGGCTAGAAACTATGTATCTAATTGTACATTGTATCGGTGACAAAGCGAACAAAAATTTAATTTCTAATTGAAGATGTGACATTGGCTATTTCAACAAGAACATTTGTTGAATTTTGGTCTTTGATTTAACAGTTGGTCGGTGATTTATTTACAAAGTATGTGAATTTGGCATTTCTCGCAAAGGTATTACTTAATTACATTACCAACTTACCTATAGGTTATTTTGCACGTTAACTTTGCTACACCAAAAGCATCATCATACAACACAACTAACTATACAATTTTCATACAAACATTAAACGTACAATAATTAAAAATAAATAAAAAAATAAATAATGCAGAATTTTACATCCACAAAAGTAATTTTAATGCTGTTATACTTGATTTTAAAAATCAAGGCTTTGAACCGGAACCGAGCGGAAAACAAAAACAGATAAAAATCGTTAATTTGCCTAGAACGAAACAGAAAAAAATATCGATTGTTTTTACGCAATCGTTTACAATTTTCTTAAAATAACATATTTGTTTACTTTAACCGGTATAAAAATATATGTTTATTTAAAGAAATTAAAATTTTTTTAAAGGTAAAAATGAGGCTAAAAATAACGTAAGGGGTAGCTACTGTCACAAACCAGTTATCCCTGTATTGGAAAATATTGAGAAAAACGACAAAATTTAAATCGCAATTATTAATTATTTCTGGACACATATTCTCTATTTTTAAACTATTTTGAATCAATTTTAAGTGCCTATAATGAGTAATTAAAGAAATAAAAATATTTTAAGGTAAAAATGATTCTAAAAGTTACGTAACGGGTAGGTATTGGAAAATTCTGAGAAAAACGACAAAACTTAAATGGCATTATTATTATAATTATTTCTGCACCCATATTTTCTGTTTATAAACTATTTTTAACAAATTTTAGGTGCCTATAGGTAAGTAAAAAGTCATATTACTTTACGAAACTTTAGCGAAAGTCTAACTATGGAATCTTTTAGCGGAATGACTGTGATAAGATTGTAATAATATTGGTAAAATTCAAAAACGTAAACAAATATAAAAAGCTCAACGGAGCAGTATGAAAAGTATGATAATAGATAATTATATATATTCATGCATTTTCCTCAGTGTATTGAAGGAGAATGATGGAAGAAAGACATAAGAAATTTGTTTTTTACAAAGTTTGCTTAATTGGGACGGAATTTTGGGATGCAACAAAAAACTGCAGTAAATTGCGTATTTTTTGAAAATAGTAAAATAGATTTGAAAACCCACCCAACTTTAAATTCGGCATTTTTAACAACCCAATTATGATATATATTAAAAAAAATCCTGTGCTAAAAAATAACTCTGTAATGACTTTTGTGTGATATTTAACTTTCCATAACTGCTTGAATCATTTCGATATCAAATTTAATAAGGCTGTAGGTAAATTGGAAAGCGTGAAAGACACATTTGCTTGTTGCTTGTGAAATGAGGTGGAATAGTCTTAAATAGATATAGTTTTACAAAAAAAACTATTATTCTATAAATAAAACATATTTTGCTTAATTGGAGCAGAATTTTGAGATGCAACAAAAAATCGGTAGTAAATCTAGTACGTAGTACTACGTGCGTATTTTTGAGAATAGTAAAATAGGTTTGAAAACCCACTCAACTTTAAATTCGGCATTTTTAACAACCCAATTATGATAGATATTAAAAAAACCCTTTGCTAAAAAATAACTCTGTAACGACTTGTGTGTGATATTTAACTTTCCATAACTGCTTGAATCATTTCTATATCTAATTTAATAAGGATGTAGGTAAATCAGAAAGAGTGAAAAACACATTTGCTTGTTGCTTGTGAAATGAGGTGGAATAGCCTTAAATAGGTATAGTTTCGCAAAAACTAAACTATTATTCTATAAATAAAACATCATCTTATTTACGAACGTTGCGTTTTACGTATAAGTTAAGAAATAAGTGCGGCAATCAATTTGTGAGTTAAAGATGTTATGACACTTAGAACAATAAAATCGAATAAACGCTCACCTCTACGTATACATATAATTTAAATAAATCACGTATAAATTTTGCTATAAAAATATAACTGAATTATCACATTAAAATAAACTTATCGTTCTAACAGAGCATAATAAAATAAATTTATGTGATTCAATATACAGTGCAATGATATATACGTGCCAAGTTATTGTAATTTTTGTCCTGAGTAATTGATGGTATGAACTATGATTAAATGATTTTTTGTGTGTGCGGCGCGGCGTTGTTGTTGTTGCATTTTTGAAGTATATGGCACTTTTATTAAATGCAAATGTGTTCCTTTCATTTTTTTCCTGTTTCTCTCTTTTATGTGTATGTGTGTATATGAAAGCTCACATGAATGATAATAATCTCGTGCCGCCATACGTGACTATTAACATTTCATATGTAGAGTCCTAAAAGTAACTTCCACAATGCATATTGTGCGAGAGAGGGTGGTGTATATATGACGACTTAATTCTAACAATTCCCTATACGTTTTTAGCGTGTTGCACATGTCACCGTTTCCTGTTATTACATTAATTATAATAAATCTCCTTCAGCCAATCGCAACGCCCAGGCCAGCCAGTGTTTTATTTCAAAACGTACCACATCGAATGCGAAGACAAACAGTGGAAAAAATGTCTGTCTATGTGTGCAAGTGTGTGAGACTGAAGTAAGCATTTAAGATAACACATTTTATGTCTCCAATACGCAGCAAGAACTCGTAAAACATCCTTCAAAGTAGAAAAGCATTTAAAGCCAGTGTCTTTTACATTCTTGTACATTTTTTTTTCGTTTTCTGTATAGTAAAGCAAAGCATCGTCAAAGCATTTTGATAAGTCAGAATGCATATAAAAGCTTTTTTACATTCACTCGCTTATAAAATTGTCTTTGGTAGGACAGTTTTATGTTTTACTTCTCAAATTCTTTCATCTAATTTTTGTATTTCATAAATAATTTTGTTTAGCTTGTATCTAATTTATTATTCTATTACTTCATAATCTAGAAGGCCTCACAAATGAAATAAGTAAGAATATTTGATTTGTTTCCTATGAAATGTGGAATTTAATATTCATTTTTGAAATAAATTTCTTGCAAAAAAAACAAATTGAATTTTTCTATATAGGTACCTAGTTTTGATTTAATTTGTTTTCAAAATGATATCCGATTAGTTGTTCGGATAATTTTAGGCAGGAAGGTTTCCTTCAACAAATCTTCAACAGATTGAGGATAAAGATGAAAATCCCCTTTTTAGGCATCTTCAAAGAAAAGTCAGCTATATGGACTTAACGCTGGTCACCGAATGAGCGGTCCTACGCTTTCCTATTAAAGAAATTAAACGCCCAGGAAACGTTTTCGGCCAAAACTACAAACCAACAGAGTCTCCTGTGTAAGCTGTGGTACCATCGTGTTGAAACCGCAAACATTCTGCCGCCTTCAACACGTTCACGTAGGTATGTATCATTCAATAATCACCGCTAAGATATCGCGTTAGTATATCAGCAAAATAACAGCACCATAAATGTTATTTATTTTGATCGGGCCTACTTTTAATTGAACACGTTGCGATTATACTGTATAGAGCTTTAACGCTAATATTGTGAGTCTTGTTGGTTAGGAGCGTGAATCTGATCTCACTGAGTTAATTTTTAAGCTAATTTTATTTATTTCACAACCGTCCAGTCTCAATTGACTATGCCGAATCCTCATCAAACCTTGTTTTGATATCTTTAGTCCTAAATAGTTATTCATCGAATAGAGTTTTCACAATAAATTAAACTATAAATCAATTTAATAATTAATATTGTACAGACTGGATTTGTTTAAAAACTTTTAGATATCACTCTGTATATTCATGTTAGAAACTTATAAATAAATTTCGTTTTATCTTATGGAATATTCTATTATAAAGTTTAATTTAATTGGAAATGCATTTCGGATATTTATGTGTACATCTAAATCTAAATCGACCATAAATTTTTCTCAAACCAAACTATAGATAAATAAAAGAAATGGTGACGTAAAACATTAAAGAATTACCTTTTAAATTAAAGTTGTAAATATCTTTGATCCAAAGAGATTGTCTGCATTGTGCAATACGTAAAAAATCGGATACAAGGAAGAGCTATAATTAAATTTTGCAAATCCAAGTTTTTCTCAATTATTAACAAGTACGATTGATTTATCTCTGTGGAATGTTCAATTTTTTTCCAGTTGAAATATAATAAAAGTCAATAGTATTTAATGTTTATGTAGTTGGAGTCAAACCATTTCCTAGACTCTGTAATATGTAATGACTTTTATGCATGCTTTCGTTGTTTTATGTCTTTGCCAGCATGAACGTGCTCATTCCCAATGCTCTGTGACATATTTATAACAGTCTTATGTCACTGTTAGTAACGCCAGGAATTTACATAAAAGTTCTATCGGTTATAAAAATGCATAAACTATTTTTTTGATTTAATTTTAGCGTCGATAACAAAAAAATATTGATAAACTTTGCGCCATAAATCATATAATAAGCACGACTGTAGGTCGTAAATGTATAGAAAAACTTTCAATATGTTACACTTTTAAGATATTTACCTATAGATACTATGTAGAAGGATAAAAAAATTGTATTAATAGTGTGTATGTAATTTGAAACTAGTTAAAATTAAAAGTTTTCATAGTTCAATCTATCATTATTTACTTCCAAGTTTGTCGTCTAATAATAGTTTATTTAATAAAATTTTAATAAAAGTTACTTTTTTTATATAAAACTTTTGAAAGACATGATTAATTGAGTTTAATTATAATTCAGTATGAGTGAATCTATAAATAAAGTGAAAAGCTTTGCAATATTAAATGAATAAAAATGTTTGAAGCCTGAAACAACGAAAATGTATTAAAGTTTGTAAGAAGTTGTTGAGTTAATGTAACCAACAATTAGGTAACAAGTATTATTACACGTTTCTAAGATATTGCACGAATAATTCAACGGCATCACATTTAGGTACCATTTAGACAAAAGAAATTGCCATCATCTAAGAAAATGGCGTAATGTGCGAAATATACATACGAAATATTAATACAAGTATAAACAAAAAAAAGAGTATCATCAAGAATAAAATGAAAAAGATGTAGAAAGAAAAAAAAATGGAATGAAGTGTAGGAGCGACATTATTAATTCAAAATAAGCAAAGTCTGAAAGGAAGAGAAAGTGGTTTTCATGAAACAGGTGCTTGCAGAGACATCTGTCATAAGTTATCCAAGCTCGTTTCATCATAATTCATCTGCTCGCATACAACAACAATAAGTTTTTTTCTCATCTCCTTCTTTTCCATTTGTCTGTTTTTCTACGTACTTTCGTCAAATGAATTTTTCTTAAAAGCATCAGAAATTGTGTATACGAAATTAATTTCCCATTGCACATAAAAATAAACATAAAATGCCATATTACTCAAGAGTTTACTTTTATGGATAGTAAAATAGGATAGCGCAAGACTTCTTCTTAGAGAGACCCTGACGCATTCCTAAAGGTTCATAAAATCTTCTCGAAATGCAATCAAATCAACGTAAATGTATGTAGACAACTTCACACTGCGTGTCCGCCCTCCAATTGATTTCGCCCCCAAAAAAATTAACGATACTAAGTAGATGTTATCTATCTACCTATATAGCTATACATTTTCAGTAAATAATTAACAATTCAACAAATTTTTTCTATACAATAATGTTACTTTTGCCTTTTGCTTTGTGCGTTAGAAATTATAAATTTTTATGTGAAACAAAACATTCCGCCTGTTTGCTCTTTTAAACATTCTCGAAATTTAAAATAAAAGCGCAAAACAAAAGAATGCTCTTTAATTAATGAGATATTTATTAAAAATGTAATGTGGAACATTACATATGAAACCAAATTTTATTCAAATTCAAATTACGTACATAAAAAATGTAACAATGGAATACGTGAATTTATATTCAAATTTATAAACTATTTTTTTTTATATACAAAGTTATAAACTTTAATTTCTGGCACTAATTTACATAATATATACATTCAAATAAACACAAAAATAAATTGAAATTGGTTGTGAAAATCTGAATACGCATCCTGATGAAATCCCCAGATGGCTGTTTGAGTAACAAGCCTTTTTTGAATGGTCACTGTTAGTAGAGCCATTACATTTTGTGTCCTTTGATTTCAACCTTTTTTTCCGCTCTAAAGAAATCAAGCCCATACAACACCCGACTATTGTTTTAAAATAGAAATCAGAATCTTTGATCTGTATTTTCAATAAGCACTTTGTCCAAGAATGCCCGCCGAAATTATTGCGTCAGAATGAATGAAGCAGCAAAAAATAGATAATCTGCGCGATACATTTTTTCAAATCATCATCTCCATTTAAAATAATTTTTATTATTCTTATTTGATATGGAATATATACACAGTGATTGTGTAAAAAACATTTTTTAAATATAAAATAATTATTTCATTATTAATATATTTGAGTAATTCTAACTGATATCGATTTCTGAATGATGTTTTGAGATCTTGGTATGCCAATAACTCTTAAGATATGTTTTTATTTTAATTTATTGTTTATTCGTGATATTTAGGGAAATTTACTAGTTTTCGATTAAATACGTTAAAGAAATGTAACTTATAAGCTGTAATTACCAGAAAAAGAAATAAAAAGAAGTATGTATAATAATTTCCAAGTTAATTTTTGCGTTTTATTGAGAGGCTTGGAAAATTGGCGGGAAATGTGCTTATATTCAATTGTATGTGAATGGTTACGTGTAATTTATTAAGTTAATGTGTATATTTTTAATCATACTTTTAAGATAGCTGTATTTTACAAGAATACTATCAAAATTTGATTGATTTTAAGTAATACTGATTGATAATGATTTCTGAATGCTATTTTCAGATCTTGGTATGCAAATAACTGTTAAGATATGGTTTTTATGTCAAGTTATTGTTATATCAGTAATATTTAGCAAAATTTAATGGCTTTTGATAAAATCCATTAAAGAAATGTAGTTACAAGCTACAATAAATATTTTCCAAGTTAATTTTTATATTTTATTGAGCGACTTTTGGAAAATTGGCGAGAAATGCGCTCATATTCAATTGTATGCGAATGGTTACGTGTAATTTATGAGGGAAATAAAAAAGCAGCAAGTAGCTGAATGTTTTTCAGCTATGATATTTATAAGAAAAGTCATCATATAAATAGCATCGGATATAAATAGTTTAGTAAACTTCTGGAAAGCGTTGCAGATGTCACATGGGTGCCAAGGGTGTGCTAGGCTTCTAACAGCTCCCTGCAGCGACTAAAAGATTTCGCAAGAGATTCTAGTCATTTTTTAAACGTTCATTGCGCTCGCGATTTAATTTATTAAAACGCATAATGCAAATGTAAGTACGTGTATAGTAATACCTAATTTTGATGTATGTAATTAATATACATAATAATAATTCGAATGTTGATTTTCGGATTCAGCGCACGAAATAAACGAAACATAAATCGCCTGCTGCGTCATTTCGAGCTTCCCTCCCCCGCCGATCGACCGACCAACCGACCGATCCGATAAAAAAAAGATTGTTCATGTATGAGTTTGAAAGAAAATTACAACATCCATCTACGAATCTCGAGATAATCAATGTATAATCCAGCAAATGGCTGGTGTATAACATAGATCCTTTTTAGTAGTGATTAACTGCTGCTGTCTATGACCAGTATTGTTCGAAGAGGCCGTCTATCACTTTCTATTTATCGAATATTCCCGTGAGATACAAGGCGATACTTAACCGAAAAGACCCAAACACATAGATTTTATTCCCGCAAATACATATATAATATATAAAATATGCATTCTGGTACATTATGATAACGAACTCTCGGTGTACGAGGAGTACGAGTGGGGAGAATAAAAAGAAATGATGATAAATTGAATGTGTAATTTAAAAGCATTTAGCAGATCGTTAAGTTATTTCAAGGTTTTGCGATGTGCTTTCAATTGTTGTATGTGTGTGGCTCTATTTAGAGATAAATCAATTTACAAAACCGGGACAGTCAATGCCTCTCATTGAGGGTCAATTAGAATTTGCAATTCATGGATTTGGAACGAGTGAGCTATAAATTTTGGTCCTCGAGAACTTAGTTGGATCAATTAATTTGGTGGGCAGCTTTAGGTCGGTGCAATGTGCTGACAAAGTTAATAAATTTCCACCTAAATAATTGTCTATTCATAGCCGAAGCTATTAACCATTACACTTTACTTTATTTTTCGGCACGCTTAAAAACACCTTTTTTGCTATTTAATTCTAAAATAAACAAAGTCCAAACATTTTTCAATTCTAAACTGCACTATTAAGCGCACAAATTGCTTATAAAAAGTTTCCACTTAAATCTAATGTTGATAAAATATTTGCGCTTAAACCCCCTACATTCTCTTTCCATAATAAAAAAAAACCCAACCCCAACAACAACAACAACAACTACAACGTATAATATAAATACAAGTACCCATATTAATCTATTTACCATCCATTCTTTCGGTTTATACTATTAAAAACAGTATCATCAGCAACAGCAACAGCAACAGTAGCCCAACCAGGAAAACGAAGAAAAAACACGTCTTTAGTTAATAGCGTAACAAACGAATTCTCATGTAACAATATTTCCTGCGCCAATACATTTCCACTTAAACGCTCTTTTTTCAAAATACCAACCAGAGCTAAATTTCCACTAATCAGACGCTACGCTTGTCTTACAGGATAATAATGGAGACAAAAATAAGTATACAACTTGTACATTTTGTACTTGTAAATGAGCAAAACTGAATTAGGTATAATGTAGTTAGCACTTAACTACTTAGACGACACAATTATTTAAATTATTATTGAATACTTAGCAGCAGGGCAAAATGAGCTTACATATTATTAAGAATTAAGAAATGCCAAGTTATTTCGTTTGAAGAAAATTCTTGACCACATATAGATACATGTATAATTTGACTTACGTAACTGTTAGACGAACGCCAAGATTAATTAGTTAATGTAGTTAGCGCTTAAGTACTTAGAAGATACAATTATTTAAATTATTATTAAAAACTTAGCAGGGCGAAAGGAGCTTACATATTATTAAGAATTAAGAAATGTCAAGTTATTTTCTTTAAAGAAAATTCTTGACCACATATACGTGTACATACATGTATAATTTTATTAAACTGAATTAGGCAATGTAGTTAGCACTTAAGTACTTAGACGACACAATTATTTAAATTATTATTGAATACTTAGCAGGGCAAAAAGAGTTTACATATTATTAAGAATTAAGAAACGCCAAATTATTTCGTTTGAAGAAAATTCATGACCACATATACATATATGTATAATTTGACTTACGTAACTGTTAAACGAACGTCAAGATTAAGTGGAGCTGGTATTATTTCGTGCTTAGAGTTGTTTACGCTATTCGATCAAATCGCGCAAATAAAAACTAATGTTTTATTGAATTATTTTTGGTGAATTTGAATTGGAAAATTTATTCTTGCCAACAACTCATGTAAATTCAAACAAAAAAGTTGTTTGCTTTTTTATCCTAACAGAAAAATGTTTATTTGACTATCAAACAACAATAGCGAAAAAATATATACAATTCCGACATATGTTTTTATATATACATGTGTATATAACAAGGATCGAGGTAAATTGAAATGAGATTTTTATCCCAAGTCCTTGCATACCATTTTCAATGCGCCTTTGTGCCGGTTGTATTTCTTCCTTTTTCTTGCCTTCAGTTAAAATGATTAAACATCAACTTCTTGATGTATTTCTTTATAAGAAAACGTACATCAACAAGTTTAGAAAAAAACTAATTTTTCAAAATTGAATACGTTGCTTACAGGGCAATTATTTTAATTTTAAATCCATGATTTCATTTAAGCGTTTTTTAAGTGAATAGTTTATAAACTTCCTAACTAAACTAAAAGCTTTTTAGTTCAACTTCTTTGAGACTAAATCAATAATCGCTGGTAAATTATTTAGACTCATACAATTTACATGATTAAAACATTTGTATTTCGAATTCATTTTAATATTTATTTTATTTTAACCATAAATGGAAGAAATAGATTTTCCGATAATATAAATTCAAGAAAAGCTTCTGGTACTAAATGTAATTTTATAGGTATTCACTTATCCATTGTAATAATATTTATCCCAATTTCCAATACTTACATTACAAAATGCAAATTCAGTTTCCAACAAACTTCCAATTAAATTAAGATATTCAAAAACAATACGCTGCAAGTTTGTTTCGTAGCGCTTTTTTTTAGTTGCTGTTTTTTGCGTTCTTTTTTTTTAAATTGTTTTTGGTATATAATATATACACATAGACAATGTAAATTGCCAAAGTAAACTTCTTTCACGCCAAATAGCTTTCAGAATCAGTAACGATAAATTTTCCACTCAATTGAACTTGTGCATATTGCACGCTGGTACTTCGCAACTTTTAAAATTTCCTTGAAAAATACTATTTATCTTTTACTTGATAGCGCACATGCATACCAAAAAAAAAAACTTTCTTTCGCTGGTTGCATCCGAGATGAAGCCATGAGTGAATGTGAAAGTAGGAGGATGACTACCGTCGTGTACGTCTGCATGTGCTACAGGGCAAAAGGTCCATGTGTGCGTTGGACCGAATTTACCTCTAATATTAAGCAAAGTAGTCTGGATTAAGTGCTGTCAGATTCAATTATGAATCTGAAATAGAATAATTGATTAGATTACACTCAAGAACACCTTTAATCATTAATTAAAATCTATGAATATTATTATTAAGTCTGCCATTTAGGAGGCATCTGACCTTTCATCATATTGCCACGTCGGCGGTGCTTTTTAAATTAGCAAAAAGTAGGTATCTACTACTATCAGTACATCTGAAAAATATAATTTGTTATTAATATAAATTCGATACACAAATACATAAAATATTCTATTTCATATAATATATTTTATTTTTAAAGAAATTGATTTTAAATAGTTAATAAGGCCAAAAGACGAGAAGGTGTATTTATCCAATGTGGTATGAACGTTGCGTATGCATATGCATGCATATAATCGCCATATACGTATATGGGCTTATATTCAGAACGGTGAGGAAAATATTTTTTTAGACCACTTCTAAACGTGGTAGCAAGCTGAACATTTGTATATATACTATTATTAGGCAAGACCACGATATGCAATTTTTAGATTAGCGAAAATCGAAAAAAAGTTAAAAAAAAT
The DNA here is from genome assembly GCA_030264715.1 of Adinopsis sp. GC000173. Taxonomy (NCBI): domain Eukaryota; kingdom Metazoa; phylum Arthropoda; class Insecta; order Coleoptera; family Staphylinidae; genus Adinopsis; species Adinopsis sp. GC000173. Next base: position 25,654 of record JARJDW010019784.1, on the reverse strand, counting down.
TTTTCGAGCGAAAAACGGCAACGGCTTAAGAAAATAATTTTTTTAGACTACTTCTAATCATCGTAGCAAGCTGAAAATTTGTGTATATACTATTATTAGGCACTACTACGATATGCAATTTTTAGATTGGCGAAAATCGAAAAAAAGTTGAAAAAATTTTTTTCGAGCGAAAAAACGGCAAGGGTTAAACCTTACGATTTTTGCGATTTTCAACAAAAAATCGATTTCGCTCAAACTTTGTATCAAGGGGTATTTTGGCATGCTAAAACGAATGGCGCAAACCGCAGATGCGTATCTTGCATAATAACCGAGATATAAGCCTTTTTTATATGAATTTTGGTGGAAGCGCCGGGAATTTGTGCTTTACATTAAATCGTCTACTTAGACCACTTTTAATCGTCGTAGAAAGCTGTAAATTGGTATTATTACTATTATTAGGCATCACTATGATATGTCATAGTTAAAATTGCAAATATCGGAAAAAAGTTGAAAAAAAATTTTTTGGGTGAAAAAACCTTAAGATTTTTGCTAAAAATCGATGGATCATTGATTTCGTTCAAACTTTGTGTAAAGGGATCTTTCGTCATTCTAAAACGATTGGCGTAGTCAGTTGCTCGAAATTTCTCATAGGCAAAAAGTTATGGCCCATTTTATGGTGAAAATTCATGTTTTTCACGATTTTCCCCTACTTCTTTTTATTTTTTTGCATTTTTTTCGACGCCAATCGATGGGAAATTTAATTTTTATTCATTTACATTGGTTAAAAAAATAAAAACATTCAACAAACAAGCATTATACTATTATCTTTCGCATAGGAAAAAAGTTAAGGCTCTTTTTATGGTAAACATAACAGATTTCCTCCTGTAGCGCCCTTATTTAAAAAAAATTCGACTATAGTTGCTATTTAATAAATTCATTGTTATTAAATTTTCAATTTTTTTGATAAATATAAAATTTTTTGTAGCTTTTCAAATAACAGAGTTATTAAGCCATATTCACCTTAAGACCAGTTTTGAGCGTAAATAGCGTCTAAACGGTAGGTCCTAGCAATTATAGACACACAATTACTTTAGGCACACAACTTAAATGTAAATTATTGTATATGATTCTAATACTCCAATAAACTATCTTATACCAATTGTAGTGTGCAAGACAGGCTTTTTGTCTTTTATTTTATTTATTAATTATCATTCTATATAATAACTTGTCATATTAAACTAGAGTTCGAGTAATATCACTTTATACAGACAGTATAAAAAGTTTGCTTAATAAAGCTTATTTTGATATGCAATGTAGACCTTCTTTGCCCATTTGCTATTTTCTGCCATTTGTCACTTCAAAAATGATCACTTTTCAATTATTTGTATAGGGTTTGATTAACACCGCTGTCAATATTACTTGGCAGCTTAAAATAACAGGCACTCGGTCTAAAAACTTTTCTATATACCTGGAAAGTAAAATTAATTTTAGGAACTCGATTATAAATATCTACCTACGTAACTATTTGTAATTACGTAATAACAACTTTGAAAATTATATTGAATTCGTCAAGAAAGGTAGTAACATACATACAGTGTGTCCCCGGATCGACTTCACTATAAGTTTAATTGATCAAAAATCTTGGAGTCTAGTTTTGATATTTTGAAATCAATCCCTGCTTGGTCTGGAATGAACTTCAAGCATATTTTCACTTATCTAAAATTTAAGGGGGGTTTGATAATGGGGGAAAAGTGATTTTATGTTTAGGTAAAGTGCTATTTTTGCCAATAATACGACAAAATGTTATTAGGTTAAGTTGTTTAAAATATAAAATTATGCACATATGCAAAATTTCACAATTATCGGATCACTTTGACAAAATCAGAAAAATTGATTTTATGTTCAGGTAAAGTGCCATTTCACGCAAGAATACAAAATATTACTAAGATAAATAGTTCATAATTTAAAATTATACCTATATTCAAAATTTTACAACTATCGGATTAGTTTGACAAAATCAGTATTTTATTTATTCGTTGTTACCACAGACAAAAATATTCTCTATAAATTGATAACAAAATTGACCTATGTTTCAAATATAGTAGGTTTATTCAAAAAGTAGTCAATCGGCGCATTTTTCAACATAAAGCAATATACGTTTGATTTTTGATCAATTATACCTATAGTGAAGTCGATCCGGGGACACATTGTATATAATTAATTTATATCGCTCAAGTCTGAACTTATTAATATTGCGTTTCGATTGACGCGAATTGTTTCTGAATCATCTGTTGATTGTGCAAATAACAAAGGTGAGTGTATAATATAAAAGTCATAAAAATTGTCTTGCATTTGAAGTGAAATTAATACCATTTATGTACAAAACAAAATATATTTGTGTATTGAATCAAATTCTAAATAAAAATGTAAATAAAATGTAGAAGTATATGTTTGTTTAAAAGTTTTGTAATATTATGAATATTGCGTTTGGTGTTTGGTGTAGTAGTTTCATGCATAAAAATAATCTCAGCGAGTAAAATATGATAATAATAATAAAGAAAATCTATTTATTTTACGCTAATTCTGCATTTATAGTGTAAGCACATTATATTATATTAGGGAGGTATTTATTATTATATAAAAAAATAACGAAAGTGAAAGCCCTCGTTCGTGTTAATGATTTTCTATTGAAATTATAGCAGGAAAATAGAAAAAAAGATTTTCCTTGAGAGAGGGGTGGAATATAACGTGACTAGAATGCAACTAATTTTCAACCCTCAATAGTGATTCGAGGAAATTAGTTTAAATTACTCGAGATTGTGCTTCATTGTATTTTTCAAGGTACAAATGAAACTTAGTTTTATTTTATTTAGACGTAATTTAAAATTTGATGCACGCTTTTTATTTTAGGTACGTCAAATTAAGCGCCAAATTTATACAAAGTAAAAAATATCCTTCGATGAAGTTTAAAATGTCACATTAGATTTATTGTTGTAAAACACACTTTTTGTTTATCAACTAAAAGAGGCAATATATAAATTTGAGATAAATTTTAAAGTTTAGACTTTTAGCTAAGGCCATAGAATTCCTTAAGGATTCTATTTAGAAGTTAATATACCTTTGACATTTCAACTTTGACCTTTCATATAAATCACAATGAAAAGTTTCAGCTTTATCACTAACTATAATAGTTGTGGATGAAATTTAAAATGACGAAGATAAACAAATTATACTAATTTATTACATTCTATCAACATAATTCTAGTTTGCGCCAAAAATAACACTAATCTTAGCAGATTTGTGTTGCAAATAATGCAAGGGTAATTTGGATTTTCGAGTGAGTGTAGACTGTAGTAGAATATAGCAATATTCAAGCAAGAATGCCATATCTAAATTTTATTTGTTAAGTTTAAGTATTTTCGAATGGTTTGTGCCGGTGATATTTGGATTGATTTTATTAACTGCGAGATATTATAAAACTTTCGTTCATTTTATAACCGGCAATGATTTTTATTCTTATTATTATGACGGTAAATATATATGAAATCGTCTTGACACTTTATCTAACATCTTTAATAATTCGAAAATTTTATGTAATCAATAACGTAATTTATTTCCTAATATTTATTTTCAATTTAATAATTCGATAAAGGAATTAAATTTTAATTTACGAGATAATTAAATATAAACAGAGATAGTATCTATTTTAAAATGTGCTGGTTGGATATTCAATTAGTTGTTTTTGATAATACTGCTGTAATTTCTAATTATTTCTAGTTATTATTAAAAGATATTAATGAAATAGACTCACATTTCTTTGAAAAATGAAATATTCATATTATTTATTATTCATCTTTACATAGTTAATTAAGTCATTTTGAAATTCATTCAGAAAGATTTTAATTAGACTAAATTAATGAAGTATACTTACATAAAAAACGTTCTTAAAGAATACCTATAGTATAAAATTGACAATAGAATTTTATATGCTTGTCTAGTACGATGGAAATATGTGTGTTTATATTTGCATTCCAATCAATTTATACGATACTATATATTTTTATGCTAAACATTTTATACGATTAGCATTTGTATCGGATACAATTAATTCCACAGCAAATATATTTGCTATGCTTTTGGGTAAAACTGTTTCTATACATAAGTTATTTCTTATAAACTACCCAAAAATAAATTTTGTATAACTGATCAGTTTGATAGAAGACGCTGTTTATATATAGTGGTGTAAGTTTAAAGTATTAGTTGCTACCTCTTGGTGAACCATTATTATCATAAATAACAAAAATAATAATTAAATAAAAACACTTGCTTTTAGTTCACTTATAGATTTATTTAAATATAATCTATGCGTATTTCGGCAATACCGCCATCAATACGACTGATAAATCTATAAGTGAACAAAAATCAAGTGTTTCTATTTAATAATAATTCTTGTTATATGTGGTGTAAGTCTATTTTTTACTTTTTTTAAGAAAAGCGTAACTTTTATAATAAATGGGTATGACATTTTATTTAGCTACTACACTTATAAGCTATTTTTAAATCAAAGAAAATGTTGTTATTCAAAATGAGCATTTACGGGAAGAAGGAATAATATTCTAGGAAAATAAAGTATAAGTTGTTCTACGAACAAATCACTGATACACTATACTTTTCTCTATGGTTGATTTATAAATCGATAAGTTTATAAATTTTTTTTTTTTCGTTAACTGTCTTATATTTTATATTCCCAGAATATTACTCTTTCAGTTTACAGTACTAAGAGATATTTGGTGTTGTTTTAATTCCACTGCACATAGGCATCAACTTTCCTTAGTATAATACATATTCTTTTAGAAAGTAATATAGCTAGATCATTTTTTTCTCCAGCATAGATAAACATTTTGCACAACTTGTGTAATATGTGGGCTCCAATAAAATGCCTAAAGCATTTTTCAAAAATATTTTGCAATTTAGGAATAAATAGCGTATATCTATTGAATACCAAGATGTTTAAAATATCAAATATTTTTGCTTGTATGAATATTTCGCAAGTGTAACTTCACAACAAGAATTTAGAAAATAAAGAGCATTGTGACCACATAAAACTTATTGCTGCCAATAGATATAAAACTATTAAGGTGCTATATTACAATATTTTAAAAGTTCATATTAGTTTGTTGTCAATTTTAATTATATAATATATTTTAAAGAATATCGATGCAAATGGAATTTATGCGTAATTTTTAATCTGAATTTTAACTGTTCATTAGAGGGATAATGTAGCTGCCAATGAATATCTCGATGTATAATAATTGGCTGTAATTTGTTGTTTATATAACAAGTATGTAAATAATTCATCCGATATGCAGAATTGTGATCTACAATATATGAGAATGATTATATATGGCAATAATTATCATTACGTAAGCGTGATTTTTCTACCTTATGGTTATATTGCACAACAATTAACATAATGTTTAATGCAAGTTATATGGAATAATAGGTATGTACACATATTATAACATCTATTATGGCGGGCTATAATAATTATATATGTATAGACATGTGCATTTGACGTGATACCTATGCATAGAATGAACATATACCTAATATAATTTCAATAATTTTGATATGTTAGAAGCTTAAGGCCATTGAATTGAAACAGGTAATCCTAATGATCGATTTCAAACTTGTTTGAGCCTATTCGAGTGATTACTAGGCGTAAGGTCGGTGCTGAACAGAACAGAATAGAACAGAACAGAACGACTTTTCATCGAGGCCAATCAAAAGAAATTCCAACAAATAATTGCGAAATAATATTTTCAATACAGCGTAGCGCACAGCCACCTAAAAAAAATTATTAATTATTTTTTGTCATAACGCACATTTAATGTGAAACGTTTTTCAATTTCATTGAACTATAAACATAAAAACGCTTAATAATGCAAGAGTCAAAAATGTATGATATATGTAATATTGATGAGGCATAAAATGGTTCAATTTGCAATCAATAATTTATAAAAACAGTCGCATACAAACTTGAAAATAAAGCAGCATAAAGGAAAAGCAAATTGCTGGATGGTACAAATCCTACAAACTACAAAGAATATAAAAACTATTGTCGAATTCAATTAAAAATCAAATCGTTAACTCAACACTTTCTGGCCAAAGAAAGAATTTTTTAATTAAAAATTAAATCGCATTAAGTTATCAGATCAAATCTCATATCACACAAAAAATTGTTTATTCATTAAGAGACAAGATTCCTATCACGCAATTACATTTTATTTATAATAAAACAATGAATAGAAGCGTAATGTAACAATGAAGTTTCAAGTACAACATTGCATAACGCTTTAAAGACAAGTTGAAATCTAATATCATGTCACATATAGTTTAATGAAATATTTTTTAGGTCAAATGTGAAATATATTTAGTGCCTCGCTGAAGTGTGCAATAAAGAAATGTGTACAAGAAATATATAACCTTTCATTCAACATAACATTATTGTAATTAGTTTTATATAAATATAATTTATAACTATAAAATATTTCTTATCTTTTATAACAGTCATTAATTTTTTATGAATACACTTTTTTTGTAAAAAATGTTATGGTTATTATTAATAATAAAATTAATCATATATAAAAACATTTTCACCAACATTTTGCACGTAAAACTTATTAATAATAATTTTAGTAAATAAACGTTATGGATTAATTTTTATAGCCCAAGCGCTACTCCAACAAGTTTAACGTAAATTTAAATTTGTCAAATATTTGTCGGGGTAGTGTAAACATTATTCTGATTTGATGACGCATCTATATTTAGCGAAAAATATCAATAAAATGTTTTTGTAAATTTGTTGAATTCAATTGTGTGAACTATAGTACTATAGTAGATAAGATAGAGTTGAATTTTGATTAGTTAAAAATGTTTTGTTGCCAGTATATGTATATGGGTTGAGACAAAAAGCCAATTTGGGTGAAACAACCAGCCGGCGACGGTGCGTTTGGCGAAAAGGCTAGAGAAAAATGTTGAGATGATTGTATGCGTGCGTACGTATTTTGGGTGCGTAGGCTTTTTCCAATTACATATATTCCGAGTACTTTTCGCATTACAGTGGCATTGTGGCGGCGAAGGCTCAACGCCGAATGGGGTACAGACTGACCGAACTGAATGTACTTTGTTATGCATGCAATGTGTTTGGAGCGAATATAAATTGTTCGTTGTGGCGGAAATTGAACAACCCTCCCTATTCGACACCTCCCTTACCGCAAACGTAATCAGAAAAAGTACATTGCGCACTATAACTATATAAAATACAAATTAGTTTATGTTGAAATTGAAAACCGTTCCAATTTGTTTTCATTATCTATTTCGGCCGGGGCCCGAAACGCCGAAACGCCGAAACGCGCCATCGTTAATTTGCTAATATTGCGCCTTCGACTTGGTGTGCTTGTGTTTGGTGTGGGCGAGAATGGTCAGCGTGACGAGCGGCGGCGCGGCGCGTACGCTTGAATTTCTGGACATGCCGCCGGCGAGCGACTTCAAAGGCTGCCGCTGCATATTCAGGATACGACGTTACATGAATTCTAATACGAAGACTTCCTCTCATATCGCAAACATGTTGCAAGCATCAAAAGTCATCGGAAAATCTATGTTCTGCTTCAAACGTTTCGCAAAAATTATTTTATTGAGCGCGCGCACGCCTTTCACTTGCAAATGCACGCTGAAAAAATCGAACGAATATAAAAAATAAAATTAAACGTATTCATAAATGAAAAATCGCAATTTTCCAAAAGATTGCATTTGAATTAAGTTGAAAATATTTATGGCTGATGAAATTTGCATTACGATTACTAATTTACATTAAATTTTCATTTTTTGCCGCCATTGTTGCGTATGATACGCCGTGACCTCTCTTTTAGGAGTAGATATTTATTTTTTCAAAACAGAAACACACAGAGAAAAAAATAAGCCGAGGATAACTATCATTACTGTTGGGAAAGTTTATTCTGGGAGCGTAGACGCTTTAATGTAATGTCTATTCGCATTGGATATGAGCTAAACTAGTTTCTCCATAAAATTTAAACTGTTTAGAAATTATTTTGTCTTTATATCGTCATAAGTGTATAATATTTGCTTCATGTTCAGGGATCAAAACTTCTCTATGCGCAGATTATCTTCACATTAAATTAAGATTTTGATAAATGTTTACACAAATTTGCATAATTGTCACCCGCTGCATTTTTTTTCGAAGGAAAAAAAGTTAAATAGGTGCACTGCATGGTGATTAATTAATGATGCAGGCAAATTTTTCAACCCAGATTATTTACTCTAATATAATTAATTACGATCCATTATTCAGTTTTAATAAGAATTTATTACCGTCGTGCAAAAGTTTATTTTATTAAATTAATAAATATTTCAGCGCCGTACAAAACGCTAGATAAAAACTTATTTCGAAAATATCCTGCATCTTCTTCGTCTTCTTCTTCTTCTTCTTCTTTTTCGTCTTCGTCTTCTGCGTCTTCTTCTTCTACTCAAACGAGTTGATAATGTGTATTGCTGCCGTTTAAATAGAAATTTGCGAAATTATTACGTAATAAAGTATGCGAATGACTGGGGAATAATTTTATCAAGAAAAGTAATTACGACCGTGCGACAAGTTTTAAATTATTTAAACTTTTTTACGTTTAATTATAAACACGTTTGAATGACATGCATTTACTTACACTCGCATTAAGTGATTACTGAATCATTTTTTAATTATAATGAAATATGAAAAAGTTGCTGGTTACTTTCTAATATCTAGGTATTATACGGCATCCCAATTAATTAAGAAAAAATTATGTGTACAGCATGTGCGGTTGCATTAATAATTAAAAAGTTGATATTAAAAGCTAAATTTCATGGAAATCATTTAATCAAATTGTCTGCCGTGTTGGGAATAAAAGGAAAACCTATATGGAAAAAAAGTACATCGTCACAATGTTGCGCCGCTGAATAAATTTATGATTTTTATTGTTAATGAAAAATGTTTTAGTGAAATGGCCTGTTTTATCTAATATTAATATTGACATGTTGGTTACAACTCATTTTAATGCTTTACAGGCGGTAAATATTTAATCTCCATTACTTGCTTTTGTTGTCGCTGCGTAAAAATTGTGTATTTCATTTACAACAAATAAACCATTTATGCTTGAGCGTATTAAGATTATTTGTGAAGAGAGCGCAATACTAAATATCGTTTATAAGTGGATGTAAGCACAAATATTTGCTTAAAACTTTAAAAGAACACTACGCAGCATGAAAAGTTTTGCGCTTTGTGACGCCAAACAGTAACAGAAATAAATTCAAATAGATGCCAGACTATGTCAATACCATCTTATTCTGCCGATATTTCCATTACGTGTGACATTGTTTCGGAATGATAAAGATAAGATAGCGCAACAAGCGCGATCTTTCGCTCGTTGAGAGAGAGGAACACTCTCTTTTTTTTTAATAAATCGAAAATTAAATGCGCGCATTGTTGTTGCTCGTATATCTATTGAGAGAAACGCAAGATATATTTATTCTCGACCAACAATTGTTGATTTATCTTACATATATGCGAAATAGTCGTTGGGAAGTTGCTATACAAAAGTTTCCTCTGCAATATTGCAAGTGACTTTTAAGTACTTCAAAGCCATAAATCTTTCATCTCAAAAAGGTGCATTTTCTTCTTCTTTTCATACAGTTTTTTTTATCTTTTGCTTTTGTCATTTAACATATATAGGTTAAACTATATAAAAGAATGTTGGAAAAGGGAATTTGGATAGCTCTTTGTCCTTATAATTGGAAAAAAATATAAAATTATTCTTTGAAAAATGATGCGTCCGCATAAATTCAATTTACTTTTTATGAATTAAATACACAATTGCATATGCATATAAGTATACTCGTACAGGCTTTGAGCGAAAAAGGAAAATTGCTTTTAAGTATTATTCTAGTGGCTCTATACATACATATATAGTACTAGAACACAATAATGGTAGACAACAATTTCCACAACAATTACGGTTTATGATTTTGTCAACTATAATCTCGTTTCGCAACAAATGCATAGTAATCAATTAGCCGAACAGATATTTTAAATGTTTCGAAAAAATGCAATTAAATGTTTAACTTTATTATGTATGACGCGATCCGTTGCTTTTAATTTCCACTGGGAAATTGGAAAACGTGCCCCCTATTATCTGCGTGTGTTTTGCTTTAAAATATAAATCAGTTAATTCGTACAAAATTTATAACATTGATAATATTTATATACGAGGCGTATTCATTTTGCAATCAAGCTATGATTATTATATCTTATCCCAGGAGTTTAATTTTTTTGCATTTGTAAGTTGTTACCTATTGCTGTACCAGTCGTAATAGAATAATTTATTTCCAACAATAATCGATGTGCGAGAAACGAGAGAGCGAAAAAAAAAATTAAAAAAAAGGATTTCGTTTTGATTGCACAATAGAAAATCGTTCTTTTTATAAATTATAAGCTGCAAAATGTTATAAGTGTATTTTGCTTCTATCAATTTTCGTGTACAATGGATGGCTATCGACATATTTCTAAAATGTTATCAATTTCTAGCTATGCAGTTTGTTCTTTATGTATTGGCTCTCTTGGCAAAGACCAACCTATAATACTCAATAATGTTGGTCTTATTGCTCTTTTATCTAGATGGAAACTTTTCTAGCATAAAAAATCAGCTCTGACGAGAATATCCAAGTAAATAGATTTCCAGTTTAAATGTTTCTTTTGTGATCGTGCCAAGGATTTTCAGTATCACATGATCTTTTCTCTTTCCTTCAAAAACTTACAGAGGCAACAACAACAACTGCACAACACATTTCAAAAACAGAACGAAACGAAAAAAAATTATAAATATCAAGAAAACAAACTTTTATTTTAAACTGTTTCCTCTTAAGGTGAATTAACATAACTTTTAACACAAAACATTTGCAAATATATCGGATAATAATAACTACTTTCATATGTTATCATCACACAGCGTATCTTTTTTAAACCGCGCAATGAAGCGTATTTTATTTTAATCGATTATGTTTTATTTATTTACGTTCGTAAATAAAATTTTGACAATAAAAAAAGAAATGTTTGTCTTACAAAGAGTACAATATATTTTAATTTTAAGCTTGTATTTAAGATGTATTTCAAAATTGCACCGCTCTAGCCTGCCATCAGTGACTTTCACTAAAGTTAACATCAATTGTATAATCCAAATTGTTGCCAGAAAGATAGACGACAAATAATGAATGATATTTAGGCATAATTCGGTGTTTGCAGTTGCAAATTTGTAGAGTGAGAATGCACGAAATATGCACCATAATAAGGCATCCTCTCATAGAACTCTCATTTTAACCGAATTTCTGATTAAATACTTAGCCAATATTATAGAACTATCATTGCATTCGTCAGATATGGCACAGACTGGACTAAAATTAATACTTTGAAGCACTTGTTTTCAACCAATGAAAGGTGAAAAAGAGAATTCGTGGTGAGTACTAAACTCGATTTAGGAAAATTAGTTTAAATAATGTTTTGACAATAGGATTATTCGTTCACATATTTATATTATTTAAGCAAGAGCTGATAAATATTTTATGTTTTATCATGTAAAAATGCCAAATAATTAACAGCACTAAATTTAATGTATATATATAATATATTTCAGTTCTTCATGTTCGCAATAAAAAGCAATATTTAGATTATCAAGAGAACAAACTTTTATTCTAAACTTTATCCTTAAAGGGAATCAGCATAACTTTTAACAAAAAACATTTATCAAAATGTTGAATAATAAATGCTTCAAAATATTAGTAGACATCGCGTTTAGGTAAATTTATTTTCTATTTATTATTTTTGGTAAATAAAAAAGCAATATTCGGAGAACTTGTAGTAAATTGCAATAAATTAAAAAATTTCAAACATGTCGAATTCATAACGATTTTAACATATTATCGAGCAGTGCTATTTCACAGAAAAAAATTTGATAAAGCAAATTTAATTTGTATTATTTTAGTTGCGTATGTACGTAAATAAAATTTTTGGCAATAAAAAAACCAATATTCGGATGGAAAAATATTCGCGTTCATAGATTAGATAAAAAATTTCATTAAACACAAAACAGTGCTTTGTTTAAAAGGCCGGTATCAGTTAAATGAGAAGATTTAAAGGTATAATTTTATAGATAGCCAACTGTCCATGAATTGGTTTCGTCATTAAATTAAATATCTTGATGTTAGCGTGCGCGATGCTTTAATAAACTCCACAATTGTCTCATTCATTATTAACATAGTTTGTTAGCCACTTTGTAGGAAACGCAAATGTGAAGAGTGGATAGAGTGGACCTTAAAATTTTCATAAAATGTGCATTTGCATCTCAAAGTATCCACCGTATGTATATATAAATATAATCGAATGAAAATGCCGACGACGTTTCTTGACAACGTGCAATTTCTAATGTTTATTAGTTTGATAAAGCATCATGTGAGTAAATTACTTAAATAATCGGGGAAGTTTAATCACTTTAGGAAATTTTCAATGTATCAATTCCATTTACCTGAAAAATCTTTTAAGTTTTTCCTTCAAGCTCTTCTTCTTCGTTTCAGATTAAAACGCTCGCAATTGAAAGTTTGAAATAAGTTTTTCAACTTGTCTCTATAAAGTTAAGAGTGTTTTTTGTATGTGTCGTAGTTGTACAATGTTTAGAAGGTTTCCAATTCGAGGACGATCTTTCTACCCGAATTATATGTATAACATAAGGTTTAGTTTAATCTTTAGAAAAATAACCATGTCAGATATAATAATAACGAAATGCATACAATCAATTTAAATTTAAATTGACTTTAGTTCGATTGAGGGCTTTTATTCGCCAGAATTGTATGCAGTGGAAAAGTTTATTTATTTTTTTATTATATTAGATGTATTAAATTACGTACAGAATACGAATGAATGAATTGAATGAATGCTATTGACATTTTTGTTTATTAAATTTATGATATAAATTTCAAAACGTTCATCAACTGTTTTACGTTACGTGAGATAATTGTTGTATGTAAAAATACATTCAACAAAAATAAATAATCTATATATTCAGAGAATTCTTTGTTGCAATGCATGAAAAAACGGGAAAAAAACTAAAGAAGAAAATCCAACAAATTTGTTTTATATTAAGCATTCAAAGCGAATATGTATTACAAGTATGTATATGAATCAAAAACACAAATGAATGTTGATAATAGTTGAACAAATAGTTTATGCGCTCATATGTAACATTCATATACTATGAGACATTGCTTTTGAATAAATTTATAAAGCAAGTGTGTAATTAGGAAGAGGAGATAGTCATGCATATTAAGTACTGGTGTTTGTCTTGTCGCAACCACCTTACATATGTAATGAAACGTGTATGTGTATAACATTTCACCAAATTACTCATTTCATTATCTATCCTTTCAGAAATTATCTCTCCGGTAAACGGGCGCAAATTAAAACTATTGTACGAAAAATTTTGATTAAACCAATAGTACGCAAACAAATATAAATTAACCGGACCGGAATAAAATTTCGCATTAAACACGTACGTAAATGTGTTTATCGTTCAAAATAGATCGCATTATTTTTTACACTGATAGGGAAACAATATTTCGGTTCGAGGTAAAGTTGTTGTTGTTGTTGTTGTTATTGTTGGTCTGCTTGTAAAAAAATAATCTGCAACCGGTAAATAATTTTCGGATTTAGAGTTTTTCTGTAAAATATTCACAACTCTGATTTAATGTTTTAATACTTTCAATATTGTAGTTAAACAACAGAACGTGAAATATGAGTTATTAAAAGTTTGTATAAAAGTTTATTTGTGAATAAAACAAGCAAACACATTCCGACACCACACATTGATCGAATGCTGTTGATTTTATTTACTATCTACTACCATTTAGATCAATTCTATTGAATTGCCATTGTTCGAACCTTCCTATTTAAAGCAATGACATCAAACTATTCATGTAATGACACACACAATTGAAGTACAATTAAAATAAACTTTGCTTAATAAAATTATCTTCATGCCACCTAACACACCGATCGTTAAAAATTAACCAATTTGTTCACACCATTTTACAAATATCTACTTTCAATGTGTTTTTAGCAGCAAACAGATATATAAATTTAATTGAATTTTTACACTTGATGTAATTGAAATAAATATTCTATTGAAAGTATAGAAATTGCCAATATAAATAAAATACCTACATTAAATTGAATTTCGATTATCAAGAAAACAAACTTTTATTGTAAACTTTAACCATAAAGGGAATTAACATCACTTTCAACATATAAAACATTGACAAAAATGTCAAATTAGTAACTATATTGTGTGTGACATAGGTATAATCAGACATGTTTATAACACAAATTATATTACTTGAGGCGTATTATTATTCTTTTTACTAAAAACTATTTTAACAATGCCATTTTCCATAAATAAAAAGCCATTTCAATTTCAATTATTTTAGTTATTTCAATTATTTGATTTTCTACGAGAATTTTATTTAGAATTTGCAAAAATACTAACAATTATGACAGATTAATTTTATCGATAACTAATATTCTATTGAGTGAATAGTAAGTAATTCGATTGAAACCGCAATAAAAATTGTATTATCTTACTAGAGGCGAATTATTATTCTTTTTTACTAAAGACACTTATAAATTTGTTGAATTAATATCTCACTATTTTAACAGTGCCATTTTATATAAATAAAAAGCCAATTCAATTTCAATTATTTGATTTTTTACGGGAGATTTAATTACAATTTACAAAAAATAACAACAATTATGACAGATTAATTTCATCAATAACTAATATTCTATTGAGTGAATAGTAAGTAATTTATGATATAAATAAGACATGTTAACAAAATTTATCATTATTAGATTGAAACTGCAATAATAATTGTATTTTATTATCTTACTTGAGGCGAACTCTCATTCTTTATACTAAAAACACTTGCAAATTTGTTGAATTAATATCTAACTATTTTAACAATGCCATTTTATATAAATAAAAAGCCAATTCAATTTCAATTATTTGATTTTTTACGGGAGATTTAATTACAATTTGCCAAAAATAACAACAATTATGACAGATTAATTTCATCAATAACTAATATTCTATCGAGTGAATAGTAAGTAATTCATGATATAAATAAGACACATCAATTATACCTAATTGTATTAATTATAATTTAATCAACCTAATAAATACTATAAATAATAATAGAGTGTATAGAATTGAACGATCCCGGAATTTTCGTCAATAGACAAATAATTAATTCACTTTGATCCCACTAATTACACTTAACGTCACATCAAATTTACTTTTATTAATATTAATAATGATGATGCAATAAAATTATTAATTATTCTTATGAATGGGCTGGCGTTTGATAAAGCTGTCGCCGATCGAAATCGAATTTTGGTGAATTAGTAAGAAATAAAGCAAGAAAATAGCGTGCTGTTATAGTGACATAAATCTGTAGCCGCATGAATCCATTTACTTTTCTTTTATATTATTTGTATATGTGCATGTGTGTGTGTCTCTATATGTATGTGTGTGTGTCTCTATGTGTGTTTTTCTCTGTTTGTTTGTTTGGTTGTGGGATTATTCCAAATAGGAATGTCCTGCAATATTAATGGATTCATGATTTATGATGTCAACACAAATCTAAATAGTTTTAAACTTGAAGAAGACGAATTTTCAAGTGTGCTTTTTACATTTGAGAAGGATTCCATCCAGAAAACCATCTTTCTTCCTTCCGATATTGAATTATGCGTGTTTGGTTAACAAGATTGTATTTCACCCGCACACATATTTAGAATGATAAATTAACTTTTAATTTATACTTTATTGGGCTTGTTCAGAAGACAAAAGGCAAAACGAGAAAAAAAACGAACAAGTTTGGCAAAGATGTCTGGCGCAGTTGATAGTTAGCATCAAATATTTGTGATCTAAGAACTTGGAACTAAAACACACTTCTTTGTTTGTTTGTGGATTTAATTTCAAGCAGTTTATGAGTTAGGACTGGAAAATGGTGTCATTTTCATATTTTATTCGAACTCGAGACTTGCTTTTTTGCTGTTGCTGCTTCGAGTTAATGCATCAGTAAGCTATTTGTTTTATTAAAACAAGCTTGTAATACAAAATGCATTGTGCTTAGAATAATTGAAAAATAATTAACATTCTCAACCATTGGCGTAACATTAAATTGGTGGATGATGTTAGAAAATTGTTTTTTAGATATATATAGATATAAAGCAATTATACGAACGCAAAAAATATAAAGAAATCAGGGAAAGAGAGAAAAAAGAAAAAAATTCGTTGATTGTGCTATTTTTTTATTAACAAAATTGAATTTATCTTGATGGTGTAGCAATCACCCTCGCCCTTCATCAAAAAGAAATGAACGAAATTCTTGTCGTGTTTGATTTCTGACAGCAATTATGTAACTGGATGCTATATAGTAAAGGGTCTTAATGCATTATATAACGTGAGGAATGAGGGAGCTTTTGTAAATAATTATATTTCATATTGTGTGAGCTTACATTGGGTGTAAATGCGGTGAGACATTTGTTGCAAACTGTTCTCTATAACAATTCAGCACGTTTGTTACAAACTACCATATGCTGACCAACAACGCTTTTGCCTTCTCTAATTGAAAAATAATTCTACATTTTCAACATTTTTCTCTCCGCTTGTTTTTATTATTTCGCTTAGTAATAGGGGAAAAAAAGTAGCAACAACTTTATAACATAAACAAAACTTAATTAAAACATAATTGTTGCTTTCCTGCTTATTTTTTCTAGATTATCGCTTTAGCGCAAACAAGAATCAATATAGATATTAATTTTTAATAATCGTTTAAACATTACAAACACTTGCTTTCAATTTAAATCATTAATCATATTTACTTGATAATTAAATCTAGATAAAAATTTATATATGCACTGCATTATATTTTTATGATTGCTATCAAAAATATTTTTCATTATTCTTTCATTATTCTTTCATTATCCGCTATGTTTTATTTTTGTTACCTATATAATTATTTATGCGCGTATTGTTTTGATTATAATAAATTTAAAATAACGAAAATTAATTAGATAAAATTATTTTAAATGCGCAAAATATTAATTATGCACAGATCAAAAGAACTAGTTTAACAAAAGGTAACATTGTTGATTTGTTATAAAATATAAATTAAAATAATGTAGATTACGCGCTTTTATAGTGGAAATCTAGAAATATCAAGTCAAAACATAGTTTATGCTTTTTTGTACTTTTGTTAATAAGTTGAAATTATGTCTTAAACTAGCTAATAAAGTACGACAAGCCAAAAAGGCTGGTATTCTGGAAATACAAGTTCGCAACCTTGTCATAATCTAAAGCATCGTGTATATGTTGAAGCTAATACGAAATGTTATGGATTTGTAACTTTATCATTAACAAATACATCGTTATACAAAGGAAATACCAAATTTGCAAAAAATAATGAATTTTTAACCCGAGTGCATCAAAGTACAAAGAAACTCATTATTTTGGGCTTATTTATCAGACTGCAAGCTCGAAGCATTCCCCTCATACAACATAAAACCCAATATTAACTCAAATACCCCCCTCAAAACATTAGAACACTGCGGCAAAGTACCACACATTTCACAATTATTAATGTCGAATGTATAAAACAAAGTTTTCGAGTGGTAGTCGCCTCATTATAGAAAAAAATTAGCATAGAGAGTGGAGTGTTGGTTATGTTTTAACACTTGGCTGCAACCAACACAACATATTATCATATGACGTTTCTGTGTATGTGTATGTGTATGTGCATGGGTATGTGTGTGCACATACATGCATTGCATGTTTGCTTATTTAACTATGCTACAACTTCATATGTAGATCGGTGCAATCATCGTAGCAAATATTTCTATTGAAAACGGTTGTTCAAAGTGTAAACACGTTGTGTAAAAGCTATAATATAAAATAATATTTAAATAATTACCTACCAGTTACCGTACGTCTAGCTACTAGGTGAATACATATCAATATATATTTAACAATTCACCGTCTTTTGTTGTTGTAAGTGTACTAGTTACTTTATAGATTGTTAAGTTTCGCTCAGCACCATCAACAATAGAAAATTATAGTTTTTACTAATGTGTAGAAAAAACAAGTTAATGGTTTATCGATTTGTGAAAAAATATTGTTTATTTTCTTATATTAAAAACAAAGTTTGAAAGTGCTAAATAATAAATTAAGAAAAGTTTATGTCTTGTAAAATCATTTAGTGAAAAAGCATTTTCAGCCATTACATTTTAATGAGAATAAAAAAAGCAGCACCGTATTATATACTAAATCAATAAAATGATATAGTAATCGGATAGTAGTTAAGAACGATCGACTGGGATTAATTAAAGATCAAATAACAAGGGTATTGAATCTTTAGGGCCCTTATATACATTTTACTTTATCTACATAGTTACTTTAATAAAGTGCTCAATAATTGATTGAAAACGCTCTTAAAATTAAGCGCACACTGTCGCACGATTAATACAATTAATTCGATGCATTTAACCATTTTTTCAAAAATGCGCATTTTAAATATAAACGTTTTAGATGCAACGATATATATAAATTTAATGAAAATGAAGCTGTTGACCAAAACGAGCATCTATTAATGGCTTAAAGCACCGCATTGCAGTTTAACCTATGATAATAGTTTATTTTAATAACCTAATTTTGAATTTACAACTTCTAATTGCTTAAATAAACAACACGAATTGTTTTATGATGAAATTCTTTTCAAAATTGATTATTATTATATTAATGATATTTTTGTTATATTAAATACATATGTATAAATAATTGCCTATTTATTTAAACGAGTAAGAAATGCATTGGCATAATAATAAATATTTGCAGTTTCTGTTTGAAAATATGTAAATCAAAGCAGGAGAAAGAAAAATAATAATAAAGTTTCAAATGCAAGATACAGATTGGCTTTATCCAACATGCAGATATGTATTTCATTTCAAAGTTATTAAAACTTGAAAGAGACTTAAATTTATCTGACACATCTCAAAATCTTCTTTCTTGCATAAACTGCTTTTTACATCTATAAGCATTATCCTAGCGAATGTATTACAAGTATTCAAAACAAAAATAAGGAAAACATATTTGCATGTTTATAAATATAATACAAGAAAAAAGCCAGCGTGCGCTACACATTGACATTTTGAGTCTTTTAGCACAACATTACCAAACTCAATAAACCTCTTTTTATGCAAAACGCGTGCTTAAGATTTATTATATGTTTGATAGAAATATGATCCATTGTATATGTTGAACTTTTATAATAACTTTGAAACTAAAAATATATAAAGCTCAAAGTGCAAGACTTTTACATCTATTGCCTCTTTGTTTTAATATATTTTAACATCTATTTACATAGCTGTATATCGCTAAAAATTTATGGACGAATTTTACGATATAATTTGCGAACATCAAATATTTTCCAATGCCAAATTACTTTTCAATAAATTTAGATTTGCTTCTCAGTATTAATTTGATCTAATGTCATAATAAATAAATTAATGTCGCCGATAGATATCCATCTATCTAGGCATTAACATTTAACTGAATAAATAAATAATTCGATGACATGCGGACCAATGCTCTGCTAAGATTTCCAACTAGGTTCTATAATAATAAATGATTTTAATGTTTGTTTTAGTATTCGCAAATGATCCGGCAAATAACTAAGCATGTTTTATTACAAAAATCGATTTATCGGGGTTGACAAATTATCAAGTTAAGAATGTTCCTACCTTTACGAAAGATGCGATTGTTCCACATCAATCATCGGTATTGATCGGTCCATTCATCGTTCGATTGCCATTAATTGTAAATTATGTATCTTGTTTTCGCATACTAATCTTGATGAGAAGACATGATTAAAACATATGTTTGTGCTGCACCAAATTTCTGCAACAAAATCACGATAAACATTAGACAACTCACTTTTGGCTAGACAAACAAAGATGACGATTTATGTAGACAACGACAAATTTATGATCGCATTAAAAATGCGAATATAAGAACAGGTTGCTTACTTCGTAAATACTTTAACATATGTGGTGTATCAAACCTGCTTCTAATCACAATATAATTATTAGTTTTTAATAAAAAAAAACAACTTTATTTTTACATATTTTACTTTTATGTTTTAGAAGTATTTTAGATATTGTTCTACCTACACAAAGAAAAGTAAATCAAATAAACTTTCTAGAATAATTTATTATTTTGTCCAAGGTATTTAAACTATTTATAGACATCAGTTTTATTAATGATGCATATACGATATTTTTCTATAAACATGAAACATAATTTAGTTAATTGCGATTTTTAAAAATTAGCATACGTTTTATCTTAGAAATAATAATGTTGATTATGTACGAATTCACTATTGTTAAGGGCGGAGTATCTATAAAAAGTAGTTCAGATCACTTATATTTAAAATACAAATATCTTTGAAAGCGTATTGTAGATTGTTATATCGCTTAGGTAATCTATAAGTAGGGGAATTTTACAATGCAATGACATATTGGGTATATCAATCACATTTTCAGGTACTATAAAATAAGGCTAAAAAAATTGAACTATTTTTGAGAAAACACAGTATGATATCGACTCAAATTGAATGCTTTTAATTTTATAAGAATAAAAACTAGGACACTAATATACTGTAATATTATTAAAATAGTTGTTTAACTCAATAATTGCAGTTACAGTCTTCCAATGAGTATGAATTGACTACTTGTTCTAGTGTTTGTGCTAAGTAACAATTTCCTCTACAGCAGACAACGATTAGTTGCTGGGTTTTCTTAAAAATGAGCTTTCAAATTCAAAATAGTTCAGTTTTCTGAGCGTTATTTCATAGTCCCTAAAGATGTGATTGATTAACTCAGTGTGTCATTGCATTGTAAAACTCTTCTAAAGATCTTAAATAATAAAACAATCTATAATACGATTTCAGAGATATTTGCATTTTAATTATAAGTGATCTGAACTATATACCTATATAGTAATACGTAATCTGTGGAAATTTAAACATAAAACGTATATGAATATATATTTATAATGTAATGTATAAATTTAAATGCACAGTACTGCATAACAATTTTCAAACACATTTAGGAATTATGAGTTTGAAGCCGCATTGTTTCGTCTTCATTGCGAAGAAATAATAAATCTTACAATGACGTGTTTATATCGCTATCTCTAAGCTAAATAGTTAAACTTTGTCGGTTGTTATTACAAAAAATCACTTTGTTGAAATCGCATTTTCAATTTCATTAAAGTATAATTCAATTGGTAAACTAAGAAATCTAATAAATTATTAGGTATTATCTAGGCAGGTAGTATTTTGAATAAAGCAACATAAAATTTCTAATCTACTTCTTATGTATTTATATCTTTAATAAAATTTCCTTTTCAACTTGTTTTGATCACGAATAATAACTTAAGAAAACTTTTCCTTTTATACCTTTGGTATACTTCAGTAAATATTCATCTACTTATTACTACTACACTAGAGTGTATAACTCGTAGAAAAATAAATAAATCTGTTAGAAACA
The DNA here is from genome assembly GCA_030264715.1 of Adinopsis sp. GC000173. NCBI lineage: Eukaryota > Metazoa > Arthropoda > Insecta > Coleoptera > Staphylinidae > Adinopsis > Adinopsis sp. GC000173. The sequence continues at coordinate 3,921 of JARJDW010019784.1, read as the reverse complement.
GGCAGATTTTGATTTAAATGCTGCAGAGTTGGTATATGAAAGTAATGCAATCTTAATTTTAACCTACCTATTTATATTTAACCTCGTAATGTGGAAATTAAATTTTAATTATTAATTATCCTATCTATTTTTAATTTAACCAAAGCAAATCTTTTTTGCGTAATGCGATTAGGCAGAAAATAAATGAATTGATTCCGAGTGTTAGTAAACGGAAAAAAGTGATTTAATTATAGAATTAATTAAAGAAATGTGAAATAAAATTGAGAATGGTCGATGGTCGATTAGATCAAGAGAAAAATGTTTGCGCTTCTCACGCTAACAATCCATCCGAACTTGGATGGCAATCAATATTAAACAGAATTTATTGGATTTCTGCCACCAAAAATGTGTAGGTCTATATTGCACCCGATCATTTTTTCAAATAAACATTTCTTCACACATATAATATAAAATATCTTTTAGCTGAATTTTATATTCCGTAAAGATAAACCATATTGATCGAATTTTTACAAATAAAAATTTTTATTGCTACATTTATTGCTACTGAAAAGTATGCTAACGTAATGAGAATTTACGAGCGCATTGCTTTTATTTATACAATTTTTTTATATATTCACATACACATACAGATACAGACAGACACATTCTCACAACACATACAGTTGCTGGCTGTTTTTGGTGTGTGCACTGTCCTATATTTTTTTCAACGACCCAGCATGTAATAGCTCACATTGTACTTGTACCGTGCTTTTTTACACATCACATGTAAAATTCAACTTGTCAACGTATTAGAAATTTATGACATGAAGATAACATATTTATCTCCCGACTGTTAAAACAAAATTTAATCACGCTACCATAAATTGCTTATAACTTCACGTTTACTATCTTGCTAAGTCTCAATATTTTATTAGCGGACATGAAATAGTGATCACCTTTTCCGATTTCGCACATTGTCGTTGTCACAGATTAAATAAACACGGTACAGATTTTTCATTATTGAACGATTAGCGTTTGGCTGAAATAGATTTTTTTAAATATTTATTAGCTATTTTATAAAATTTTATTTCCGATCCAATATAAATTGATTTATCAATGCCAAAAACTTTAATATAACATTTTTGCTTGTTTGAATATTCTAATTTATGGTACTTAAAAGTTTCCATCCATAATCGCAATAAATTTTTATCCGTCTTCCGTTAGCAAAAGTACAACAAAGCGAGGATATAAATGAGAGTGGACAAACAGTTTTTGTACTATTTCATAATATCTTGTCAATGAAAATTCAAGGAGTGTAAGCTTTGTGTGAGAGCTTGAGAAAAATGGTCCGCATTTTAGCTTGGACGAGACTTTAATCACATTATAAATAAAATACTTGCGTATGTTTTCTTTAATGACAAGATGGAAAAAATGCACTTTACCACTTTGCATTTCAGCCGTCAAGACGTATCTGTTAAATTCAATTAAAATCGAAAATTAATCGTATAATTGTTATTATTATTATTATATGTGGTAACAACAATTATGTTAATTTTGACACGTCTCGTGACATATAATAGTATGCAAGTTAATTACCATTAGTTGCTAGTTGGACATTGTAATAATTACATACATTCAAAATTAATAATTCATAACTTCGTGCATATAAAAAAAGTGGGCACTGCAATAAATATTTAATTAATTACGGCCGATCGAAAATAATCAATTTTCCCCAAAAATATGTTTTGTCGAAGCGCATTTTTCACGTCGCTTTTTCAGCCAAATGCAGCGTGTATGGTTTTTTTTCTCGTGTAGAAGGTCAAAGTTTTTTGTTTCAACAAATGAGTTTTCTCTTTCATCTTAGCACATTAGCCATATTAGATTTTCGTTCTTAATGTCAGCAAGTTGAACTGAAAAACAAATGTTTACTAATAGTAATTCATTTCCTCCTCTTTCTGGTTTATTATAAGATTATTTTAAAAAGCATTTGTAATTTTATTTAAAAAGAAAAAAATCATCTTTTTATAATGTAATAAAACGTTTATTAAATATAAGATATGAGCAGGAGGAAAAAAGAAGGATGATTTTTATGTTATTTGCGGTATAAATGTGCGAATATAACTTCTGCTACATATAATGCAAGTTTGAGCAAATATTTCTTCTTCTTTTCTTTTCTTTTATTACATTACATAACATTGTTGTATTTTTTCCCTACAACATTCTATTCTCTGATGAGAGATCAATGGCTAATTAAATTATCGAACCATGCAGTAATATAAAAATTACGCATAATATATGATCCAAATATACTTTAGCATTCACGTAATGCTGCGCTATAAAATAAATTTCTATAAAACTATTAACGTTTTAATGACTTCAAGTGAATTTATCGAGCTATTTTCTAATTAATGATGGCTGATACCATTTTAACAAAAAAAAATTATCATTACGTATTTTTATATAGTCTAAACTAAATCTATTTATTTGAAAGATTATATCACTTAAAGATATTATATGTTAGTGCCAATAAACTATTATTAATAGTAATCATTTAGCTCCAAGCACCGTTTTAAGAAAGTTTTTATTACAAATTACATCCTCTAATTTATTATAAAAATGCTTTTCCGTTTTTTATCATAATATTGCGTATTTGAATTACTATACGAGTACAATATAAATACAATACAATCGATTTAATCACTAATTAATAATTAATAAAAATAATGATCATTTGCTTAGTGGAGTGAAATTATGAAACAATGACATGTAATTGCTGTTTGATTCATAAAACGTAAAAAGCTGTTTGTTCAATTTCTATATATATCTACACTCAAAATATGATAATAAATTGATGAAGTAATTACGTATATTTAGAGAAAATTATTTGTTTTGTTTGTGAATTACGTAAAACCATACCAAATTAATATAGATTTTTAATAAATTCATAAACATTTCATGTACCTATATAAATAAAATGTTCAGTAATGTTGAACTCATTGCGCTGAAAAACGATAATATTAGTTAGTTAAAACTGAAAACTCGTTTAGTGCAGGCATTCTCAAACTTGTTCAAGAAAGAGCAATATAAGAGTATCAATAGATGCATAATTTATTTATTTGGTCGTTGTAGAAAACATTGTACCTACGTTCGTACATCGCATATACAAGGTGTTCCATAACTTAGTGGTTAGAGTTCTAGGGTCTGATCAGAGGGCGGTAAAGCCGGCACAAATTACTGGACCCCAGGTTTGAGTGGAGGGTTGGGAAAATTTTATCGGCCTTATAGGAACCATAAATTGATAGAAACCCATTGATTCAAAGCAATAGTACGCGTGATGTTTAATTTGCTGTTGTTTGAAGCTTACTATACTCATTAGTATTTATTTTAGGTATAACAAAATGTCAGTATCACAAGAATGGTAATTAACCAAAGCGATTATTTAATAAAAATAGAATTATCCTTAAAAATATTGCGGAAAAGTGTTACTAGAAAACTATATAATATACGGGTCACGTCAATAATCGAATTTCAAAAATACCCGCAACAGTCTGGTCTTGTAAATGGACTTTTTGATAAATTTTCTTGTTTTAAAAGCCGAATAACGCAATTTAACGCTGCAGATTAATTGAGTATGCATTATTGAATTATATTAGTGTATCTTTGTGGACAGGATGTTGATATATTGGATATTTCTTTTCTTTTTATCGAATTTTTATTTATAAATTATATATTATATTTATATAAAATTACATACCTTTATTCTCAAGTAGTAAGTGCCGAAAAACCATAGAGTTCCACCAGGATGTTGAGATTTTTGCCAAAATTTTCAATCACTGCACGCGCGTACTTGAACGCGCTGACAATCACCACTGAACTAAATCTAATTCTTATCAATTGCAGTTTTTTTGGTTGTGACGTGGCACACAAACCTGTCCAGATGCT